>SNQJ01S0124677.1:14440-26563 GCA_010110895.2 Picea sitchensis | reverse complement strand
GAGCTGAAATTTTTACCAGAGGTACCTTGATATGTCTTCTCAATACCATAGCGATTTCACCATATGAATCGTTCTAGAAAAAAAATTTATAGCAAAAATGGTAAGATGACCTGAAAATAACATACCTTAGAACACATCACCAAAAGACTTCATTCTCCCTTGAAATCCGGTCTTCTTTTACTTCTTCTTCCCTCTGAAATTCGACTTGTATCAAATGAATGTATAATGATATTTATTTATACCATTTATGTCACTTCCTTTTAACATTAGGGTCGACCTAACACTTTCTTATTTTGTAATCATTTTCTTTAATTATTTTCAGGGCCTACATGTACTTCCTTTTTCAATTCACTTTGTCATCTTCAAAAATTCATTTCTCCTCAACCATGAGGATCCATGTGATGTGCCACATACCACCGGAAACAACATGATGTATACTATCCATTCATGGGTGTTGTATATGCATGTGCATTTTCCTTCATGTCCAAATACCTTTATCAATCTTGCGGTCCAAAACCTATGACTAGGGTTGACATCAATGACAACAATCAATCTTCCAACAAATATTGCCTAGTGGGGAACCCACGATTGAAAAAGTTGTTGAGTATGGAACGAGGAAGCGGTTGGTCGGACTCCTGATATAAAAACATCAATGGAAATCTGAATGTGTGAATCCGCCAACCCACACACTTGGACATTTTCCGAAAAACGACTAAGTAACCAAAAAGGGAAAGTAGAGGGCAAAAAGAAAGGGGAGTGAAATTTTCAGAAGCGGGAATTGGTATTAACAAAGCTCCACTGATGGTATTAACATTAACTATGAAGTGCATTAGACAGGTGAACATGCTCTCCAATCAAGGAATAGAGAAAGTGAGTCATGGTTATACTTTCCAGGATGTGTTTGCATAAGCGAAGCATAAGAAAGCTACAAAAAAATTAATTTTGGGATGTTCAAGTGAAATTATTGTACTGTCAACTTCACCGTAAGTATAACAACAATAAATTTTAATTTTAATTTTTTGTGGTTATATCATGGTTCCATTGGACTTCACACAACATATATCCTTTTATTTCAAAATATTTCTAAAGATGAATTTTGGTAATTTCATCAATCAAGTAAAAGTGCTAAAATGAACTACATATTACATTTGCTTCACAAAGCTTACATTAAAAGGAAAAACATGTTTTGTATATTCTTTAAGATCATAGAAAAACCGCTAAGATCATGAATGCATCATCTAGCCATAATTCAAAGACCGGGCCCACGAGAACCTTGAACTACAACACGAACGCACATGAACAAAAGTCTGCCAAACACAAGACATGACAAAATCAACGGAGATTGGGAATTGTATCCCATCTATAACCAAATCCTCAAATGTGCACCAAGAAATTTGTCGATTACTATATTACAATGAACCATGATCACTATGAACATTTGCTTCTGATATTACTATGAACCAAGATCACGTTGATCTAACAATGTTCTAACATTACTAGTTATGTAAAAGAGTGTCAGCATTTAACTTAGTGGAGTTTGAACAATGCCAAATTTGCAATATTATTGAAAATGCCTGGTGGTTTCGTTTAGAGGAGCAAGCCATTTTGACGGCTCAAAGGATGGACCTGATTTATTCACAGTTGGATACTTTGTATGAGGTCTGTCCTCATGCTTCTCATTCCTGGACTGAACAATCTTATGCACTTCCAGTTCAATTTGCCATGGCATTGCAAAACTCTATTCATATCCTCATTTGGTAGCGGATATGCAGTATGGCATTGTCCTCATTTAATGTAAATTTTCTATGGACGTGAAAGTCGCGTAACATGTAGACATTGGTTGCCTTTTTCTGTAGGTATACTTCATATGGAAATTCTGCTAACCCGGGAAGTACATCTTGTAATAGAGGTTGTCTAATTGTACAATGTACAATTGTGTTGCTGAGGGTTCGGATGGTAGCGTTGAGGCAATGTCTATATATGTAAGGGGATTTTTTACTACATTGTAGGCAATCAATTGTGCCATCATTTATGAAAGTAGAGCCAAAACAACTCTTGGCACATACAGGCTTGAAGGGGACCGAGTATGCATTCGCTGCAACCAAAACACCCTCAACCTGTGCACGTGAGCATAGTAGTTAACATATTGAACAATATAATGTACAACTATACAACAAAAAAAGCTGCAGAAAATTGTTCAAGGCAATTTTTATGAGCAAAGTGTGGATGGAATTGTAGATGTATATGCACAATAGTTGTCGAGCTAGTTAGTTTCTTGAGATCCTGTACTATATCTGTTTGCAATTCTGTTACAAATGTTGCTTGGGTTGTGCGAAAGATCCTTTCTTTAAGATCTCTTTTCTTTGTTATATTTTTGAAGAGCATAAGTGGAAATTTCCCTTTATGCAATTGTTGTTCCATTCATGAAAACAAATTTGAGTAGGTGTCGAACAATTGCAGCTGCAACATGGAACAATGTAATAGTTGTGTAACATAACTGAGATATATGAACATGTGAAAGTAAAGGACAAAACTGGATATGGAGAACAATACCATTGCCTTGTCATTGTATGACTTTCCATCTTTTATATGGATAATGTGTTGTGAGCCAACTTTTCTCGCGAGTGTGACAGTTGCACAAATGTTTCTGATTGGGTAAGTGTCGTCGCTTTGTGCAAGTTGGCTGATTGTTGTGTCCGGTACGAAACGATATTATGAACAAATCACGAGAATTTTAACCACAATACTTGTTTTGTTGAGCAATATAATCCGATCACAATAACCATGGTCATATACTATTTTTGGCAATATATTAAATTTTGTAATGGATATCCCATTACCTGGCAAGACCTTTTCTGCATGTTTATGGATAGTTGTGTAGGGATACTCAGTGTGATTGTCATCATGGCCTCCTTGTCTATCATGTTAGCATGCACAATGCATCTAGTTTTGCTTACCTTGTGTAAGTAGGTGCTATACACTACCATTATGTCCCCGACGAACTCTTGTCCAGTTCGGCGGCTGTTCAAGCCTTCTATCGATAGTATATTGGGTGTTATAAGTTTACACATGCTGACATTTTTTGAATAGAAAAAGTAATGTGAATGGCAGTCTGCATCATTTTTTTTTTTTTTTGGCATAAATGTACAATTAGATGGACAACTTGGATGAAGTATGCAGGTCAGAGTTTTGTAAACATACCTCTTAGTCTACGGAGCTTGCACTATGTTGGGTGTTTCACTTTCACTCGTCGATACTTCTTGTGAACTGCAAAACATGTGTTGCAGATGAAATCAACATATTTATCATGGCATAGATGAATAAATAGCTCAGGATATTTGCTTGGTAAACATGGCAAGAGCACAATGTATGAATCTTTACCTTTGGTCTTGTAATTCTGTTGATATTTGTGATGATTGACTACTCATGCCCATGTCACTTGTCCAACTTTTTATGATGCAAACATGTGTACATGAACATCATAATGACTAAATAACCATATGCATTGTATATTGTTCATAATTGTTCTGGATGTCACATACAGGCTCGACGGAGATGGAATATGAAATAGGGTGTGAAGGGATACTCAGGAAACATGAGGACCCGACGATCAAATTGTATGCCTTAGAAATTTTGAGTGCAAAAATGTGTAACACGGAACAGGGCATGAAGGGAAGTTGTTTGCAGGTCACAGAAGAATAGAAGTGCAATCTTGAGCTCGCTAGCCTGGGAGTCCGACTGTCAATTTGTATATCGCAAAACTCTAGCTATTGTTTGGAGGACATAGAACAATAGAAGCACAATTTTGAGCCCGCCAGCCCGAGACCCTGCGATCGAAAAAGTGGCTAAGTATGGCATGAGGAAGCCATCGATCGGACTTGTGATATAGAAGCATGAGTATAAATGTGAACCCGTGAGTCTGCCAACCCGCTCACCTAGACATTTTCGGAAAAACGACTAAGTAAAGCAACCAAAAAGGGAAAGTAGAGGGGAAAAAGAAAGGGGAATTCGGTTAAGTATAGAAGAGGGGAAAAAAAAGGATAATAGAGAGGGGGAAAATACAAAAGGGGAGGGTAGTTTTCAGAAGTGGGAAGTCTCAACAAAGGCCCATTGTTGCGAAATCATCGTTTTCTAGTCCAATATTTTATCCACCTACTCGTTTTGTGTGTTTGATTTACTATCACAATTGGTATACCTTTTCGAAGATTGTACTTCAACTTCCTCTGTTGTGGGATATAAAATTTCATCCTCTTATCCAACTAATTTGTTTCTTTCAATGTAGCAATGCAAAAAATACAATGGACATGAAGGTAAGTTGGTATGAAGAAAGACATGTAAAAAAATAAATACAGTTCTATTTATTTCAATGTAGCAACACAGAAAATACAATTGACACGAAGATAAGTTATTATGTAGGAAGATACGTAGTATCTACATACAATAAATTAGGTGCAAAACAATAAAACAAATATACAGACAATAAATGAAATACAAAACAATGGAATATGAAATACGAGTAGAAACATGCACCTTTGTATCTCCTCTTCTACATTAGTGGTTAAGAGTCCTTCGTCTTCTCCAGTTATTCTGTTTGTTTCAATGTGGGAACGCACAAAATACAATGAACATGAATGTAAGCTGGTATGTAAGGGAAAACAAGTAATATGTGTATACAGTAAATGAGAACCAAAGGAATAGAATAACAGATAGAGTTAGAAGCATGAACCTTTTTTTTTCTTCATCCATGGTTGTGGTTATATAGAATTTTTCCTGGCCAAAATATATTACAAGCCATAAAATATTAAGAAATTGGATGGTCCTAGCTGAATGATTTGGTTTTGTGCAACAAAGTATCCAGATATGCTTTGAGACATGGAAATATAATTTTGTAATATGTTTGATGTATATTTCATAATTCAAGTACAAGACAAATTGTATCATGGTCAGACCAGTTTGTGTATAAGATAAAGAGGTTGTATTGTGATATGGGCACATTTCACCATATATGGCCAATAAGTGTGTTTTGTACATGTTTTATCTTAACCAAAAGAAAGCGAAGATTGTAATTGCACATGTTGTTTTCCAATTATTTTGTTATGGAACTATTTTGTAGCATGTCAACACTGAAGTCTCCTAGAATGATAATGGTTTCGTTCAAATGTAAATGTTGCAATGCATTTGAAAAAACATTCATTATGTTAGCAATGTTGCATGCGGAGCAACATAGAGATTGAATATTGCAATTTGTAATACACATAAAACTATTCTTGCTAGCACCATCTCAACATATTTTTCTTCTACAAGAACATTGTGCAAAGGCATGTAGGTATGGTTCAAATTTTGGAGAAAAAAAGTGGAGCAAAATTTAAGAGCAGGAGGGAAATGTATGCCAATTTTGTGCAATTTTGTTGCAGCTTAGCCACCATTGTACCATACCTAGCAATTTTTCTTCTACACCTACCTGCAGTTTTCTTCTACAAGAACATCCTGGAAAGTCAACAAGCTTGACATCGTATTTTTCATGCAAAAGACACAATTTTGATTCCCATACGGGATAGGTAGGTACTCATTCCTGGGCATGTTAGAAATATCATCGAGGGCAAGGTGCGAAGACTGAAGAATTCCTTATTCAATTGAGACATTAGAATTCCACTTCGTCACATACGACAAAGGACTAGGATTTGTAATGCTAGAAAAAATGATAGTTGGAGTTGTGCAGATGACATTGGCATGCACATGGTGTAGAGCCTCGGGAAAAAAATGGAGGAAAATTTAAGAGCAGGAGAAAAAGATATGCCAACCTCTATGGAAAGTCTGTAGGATAAGAATGATGAATAAATACTTAAACATTGTTACTTGCAAAATGAAAACAACGAACAATAAACAACAAATACGAATGAAAATATGTTATTGAAACTTACTCGTCAATGATGAACGACAAAACTGCAGGCTCGATTGCGGGTGCAGGACTTGAACCTTGCAAAGTGAAAAAAATAGTTCCAACTGTCGGTGCAGGACCCCAACCTTGCAAAGTCGAAGCAAACAAAAGCAAGTAGCAAGCAACAAACCAATGAGCAAGCATGAACATGTCCAACTATAGGTGCATGACCTCAACCCTGCAAAATTGAACCAAACAACAAGAAGTAGCAACCAACGAACCAGTGAACAAGCAATAACCAATGAACCAGTAAAGAAAATATGTATCTTCAATGATGACTAAATTGAATTCCAAGCATAGAAGAAATATGAAATATATGATGACCACGCGAGTGGAAATACTTAAACTTTCTTACTTGCAAATTGTAAACAGTAAACAACAAAGAACGAATACAAATGAAACTATGGTATGAAAACTTACTCATCAATGATGAACGACAAAATCGTAGGTCCAATTGTGGGTGCATGACTCACACCCTGCAAAGTGAAAAAACAACTCCAATTGAGGGTGCATGACTCCAATCTTACAAAGTTGAAAGAAAAGCAAGCACCAAGCACCAACAGGTCCAACTGTAGGTGCAAGACCTCAACCTTGCAAAGTTGAACCAAACAACAACAAGCAACAACCAACGAACCATCGAACAAGCAACAACCAGTGAACTAGTAAACGATATATGTATCTTCAATGATGACTAAATTGCATTCCAAGCATAGAAGAAGTATGAAACATATGATGACTATGTGAGTGGCGGTGGAAAATAATATTGTCCAAATTCACTGCAACATTGTATGGAAAAATTCGAGGAAAAATGTACTGTCACAAGCCTATTTAAGTAAACATTTAACACTGTCAGGCCTGTTTGAGGGCCTCGCGCTATGTAAACATTTAAGTTGTCGGGCCTGTTTAAGGGCCTCGCACTATGTAAACATTTAAGCTGCTAGGCCTATTCAAGTACCTCAAAAAGAGTGTCAATACTCAAAACTTTCGATATGTAAACATTTCAATAAAAATAGAAATAATAAAAACATTAAAAAAAGGCATCGATGCTCAAAACTTTCGGTATGTAAACATTTCAATAAAAATAAAAAAATTAAAAAAGTGCACCAATGCTCAAAACTTTGGATATATAAACATTTAAAACATTGGGAATAGAAAAGCTGGAAATAAGACTTCAAATCTATTCTCCAATGAGATGATGACATATAAGATTTTTTTTATTATATAAAAAATAATGTTTTTAGTTCTCTAGTTCGAACAATAAAGATGATGCGAAAATTTATAGACAAAGGACATATTAATATGAAGTCAACGAATTATTGATTGCTATAGTCCCTCTACGCCTTCGACAGGGACTAATAAGAAGAGAGTCTTCATCATCACCCCAAAACGAGTGAAGTGAACCAAAATTGGTTTTGCGAGCACCACACCAATTTGCACCATAATGGACCCATATGAAAGAGGTTAAACGATGATACATAACCATTCATTTTGAGACTATGTTTCCATGTTAAATCATAATTAGAAAAGTAGGTTTTTTTTATATTTAGATACAAGTAGATTATAAGGACTAAATTAACTTTGAACAATCCAAATTATTGGTCGGCTCTCATTTATGAGAGGGAGTTAGACCTTTGTGAATGTGAAGAGCCTTGTTTTAAGAGTGTATCATAATCCTTCACTCATTTGTGGTTAACAAATAGCTCGTTCATTGATTTTGTTGGGGGCTTAACAAAGAGACCTTAACCACTTGATTTGGTTAAGATAATTAAAATATAATGAAATGCAATAAAATTGTTTTCTTTGCAATGATATTAGGTTTGCATATCTCTTATTTATGATTTTTCAAGGTTAGTAAGGTCGTGTTTGATTTATGAATAAGGTAATTTTTGGTTTATGAATAAATGTGCTTAGTTTTCTACATGTTAATTCGATTATTCTCCATGCATAAGTTCATTAACAAAGAATTTAAAGATGAAAAATAGTATATAACATCAAACTCACCTAAATAGTACCACTAGCATATCCATGAAGTGACGGATAGGGAATGTTGAATTTCATTAAGATTTGTTATTTGTTATATTTATAAATGGTTTTCCACATCTTTAATTAGTCAATGATTTTTCATCTAATCTAAGTTAAGACATAAATTTATTAATATGTTTAATGCAGTTCATAGATAAGGATAAGACTTTGAAGGGGAAGGCTTTGACTTGCCACCATACCTTAACCTTCATTCAATATGGAGTTATATGCTAGAGTATATATGAACTCTCAACATTATTCACTAAAGGAGAAGATTTTGAATTGTACCTTTCTTAAGCATCCATCTCATTTTTAATGCAAGAAACTTCATCTGTATGTCATAACAATGTTCATCAAAATTTTATTGTAATTGTTTAAGCCATCAACCTTGGATGTTTAGCAAAATAATAGTTAGAAGAAGTGTAAGCTATCATTCTTGAACGGGAAGACTTATTTTTGCAATTGTCACGTCAACATGTTTAGTTGCATGCCCAATGTACATGGAGTGCATTAAATAATCCCATCAATTACCATACAAATTTAGACACCTCCATGTGATCACCTACCTCATTGTGTAGCAACGTACATGGTTTATGGATGACAACAACAACCATAACAATGGCCATAGTTCGAATCTACAAATGGGATTTAATAAGAATGGATATCGTTGCCATCCACAAGACTACTTACAATTCCATATGCAAAGGTTGTGCTCAATAAAGACATCACTTAGCTAGCATGCAACAACATGAACATTAAGGTGGTGGCACCTCCAAAAAGAATATGAAGTGCCTAGATTGGAAGGTTCATTGTGGCTTCCCCGAGTACTTTCTAGCAAGTATGTATTGCAAGTTTCAACGAATTCATTTTGTACATTTGTATGTGGTTTATTGGTTCTTAATTTGACGAGGGAAAATGTTTTGGATTCACATTAAAATATGCACTTGTTTGTGTGTACTGCAGATGTGGATTTCAAAGAAGTGCTTCTAGAGTCTTGGACATTTGGCACCCCTATCTTATGAGGAGAACTGGATGCATTTCATTTCATTTGGTACCTTTGTCTTTGGTTTCTGCATTTCATTTCATTTTAGCGGGTTTACAAGATGAGCAAGGCCACCTCATATGCATGATCAATTGTCTCATAATGAGGTTGTGCAAGTAGCATTTTATTTTTTTCCCCATGTAAAGTCAAAAATGCTACATTGACAACTCTAGAGAAATATTAGAATCAATGTTATCATCAACATCCATGGATTGAGAACCCCACCATTCACACCTATGATCCATGCACGTGTATTTCAACATTTCCATATGTACCTCACACATGAATGACATAGGGACGAGGCTTGCAACCACATGATCCACATGTGTAGCTCATCATTTCCATCTACACTTCATACAGGAATCACATTGATACAGGAATCACACAGAGACAAGGCTTATAACACTTGTAAAATGAAGTGAAGGAGATCAAAGCTAACATTGCAACCCTGTAATCCAACTATCACAACAACTGCGCTATTTTTGTTCTATTTTTCAAAGATTAGTCAATCAATACTCATATGGTTTCCTAATAAAAAACTAGGATGGAATTGGAACTAATGACTAATCTACAAAAATAATTTAAGAGGGGAATTATTGTTATCCTTTTTTATCACGATCCTTCTCCTCAAAGACCACAAAGGGGGGTTGTTTAGAGGTAGTTATGCACTGTATTATTCAAACATCAATATAAGGCTCTTACAAACATGCACAAAGCATTCGAGCCTAAGACACAACTAGTTATTTTCTTATAATAATTAAAAGAACCAATCCTCAAATACAACTTGTGATTTTCTCTTACAGTGAATAGATTTCATGTTCGTAAATTGATCTGGCAAGTCAAAATCGATGTTAATGGTCTTTATTCCAAGCCAATTGTTTGTCATCCATTCACAACTTGGTTTCATAGTTCAAGGCAACATCGTGAAATGATATGTTATCTACTTCCTTGTTGACCAATAGTCTTACATTCGAAAGCAATTCCACCAAATACATAAGCAAGCTTACACTCAATAGACATGCACGTTTGAAATGATGTTATAAAAGCAACATGAGAACAAAGGATGTGACATGTTAAAATTACCTTCTTGACATGTACTGTGTGCACTCCATGCTTTTCAAATTATTTAACAACTATGACATTTGATATGACTGCTCTATTACCACCCAAACTAGTAGCTTTTGTAGAGGTGCTAATGGGGACAAGCATAACACGGGAAACATGCCATTGTCACCTTAGCATCATTTCCCCTTCACTTTAGGCCAGCTCCTTGAAGCCATAGGGGTATTCCAATCCACATAAACGAACTCGTACAATACCTTGGGTTATCTTACAATACAAGTCACTTCCAAAATGCACACCTCAATATATGGTTAGATAGACCAATGCCAATAGAGTAGTCAAATTCCTCAAGAATATTCAACTAAATGTTGGCATATTTATTACGGACAGAAGGCAGAGTATTTATTTGTCACTGATGGCAAGCTCAGCCTAACGACGACGAACAAGAGAAAGTGGCAAGACCAACAGCGCAACGATGATGGCATGGAAAGATCAGAAGTGTAAGCTCAGGAGGAGGAGAAACAATGATCGTTGGATCACCCATCCCGAATTCCAGATGGTTGTCAGATCTGAACGCGAAGACCGATCATCGTCGGATCCAGAAGAAGGAGCACGATCTTTAAGTACAATATGAAGTGGGATTACAAAGTCTCGAAAGCAGGAGGACCATTGATCCAATAAGGACACGTGGTGAAAGATCAGGGCACGACAAAAACTCTATTTCGGAGTTTCACAGATCGGGAAATACAAAAGGAGGAGGTGCTCTAACTCCTCAAACTTGTGATATGCGAAATCGTGATAAACATTCATGATCGTTGGATGAAGACTACACGTGGCGAGAGGTCAGATTTTCGTTGATTGGAAAGTCAAAGGAAGGAGGATCTCTATCCTTTGAAATCATGAAATGTGAAACGACGGTTCAATCTGAGTCATTGATAGAGGGAGAGCGTGGATCGTTGATCTTGCTCCATTTTAGAGTTTTGGATACTGGGAGTTGGAGGAGTCAAGGAAGCAACTCACAACAGAAACACCGATATGCGAAATTGCGAAACACTCTTGTGCTTGGCCCCTTGTCATAACCTATGGTCATATCGACGAAGGCTTAAGGGAAGGATCTAATTTCTAAGCTCCATTTCGGGGATTACAACTTGGAGTGTTGAGACCCTTCATCACAGGAATGTTGAAAGGTGAAATTGCAAAACGCCTTTTGGCGTAGGCTGTGGTCACTGCCGGTGGTCATGAGAGGGGAAGGAGCTCGCGTAGCTAGGCTCCATTTCGGGTACCGGGAGTCAAGGAGTCAAGGAGACTCACGGTAGAATCCCCGAATCGCAAATCGCGAAAGATCTTTATGGATAAGCGCTTGGTCATCGCCGTGGGCACGTGAAGGAAGGAGCTTGCAAGTTGCAAGGCTCCATTTCATGATCAAGAGTTGGAAGAGCCAATGTGACTCAAAACAAAATTCACAAAAAGAGAAACCAAAGTGCCTCTTGATTAGGCCCGTGGTCACAACCAGTGGGCATATGGGATAAATGCAAGATCTTGCAGATTTAATCCAACGGTGCTGGTTAATTGGAATTTGATCGAAGGGCTACTATCTCACCTCATGGTTAATTATTCAGTTAGTAGAACTAAGCCATAGTTCTTGGATGTTTGGCGATTCAGTTGTTGAGGCGTTTTTGTTGGAGATTCGAGGTGTAACTGATTTTGGACAAGAGCATAAGAGTGACATGCAACGACTGTGTAAGGTTGGTTGTTTTGACTGAAAAAATGAGTTGAACTGTAGAAAGGTAAAATTACAGTATGCACAGTGTGAAGAAAACTCAGAGATGAGGAACATAAGTTGAACAGAATAGAAAAGGTGAAGAGAGCAGAATGTGAACATATCAAAGAGCATGAGAAGGAAAGAGAAAGAACAAATAGAAAGAGACAACAAGTCAAACCAAGTATGAACAAAGCAGAAGAATAGTGTAGCAGAGAAGAATTGCAGAACAATGAAGAAGTGGTAAGAATTGATATATCTGTATTGTTGGTTATTCAGTCATTTATATAAAATCAGGGA
>SNQJ01S0124677.1:0-14390 GCA_010110895.2 Picea sitchensis | reverse complement strand
ATGTCCAAATACCTTTATCAATCTTGCGGTCCAAAACCCATGACTAGGGTTGACATCAATGATAACAATCAATATTCCAACATAACCAAACATGGAAAACCAACGTATTTGTACGTAAGTCTGTCTGTGATTCATGATTGGGACTCTATAACTACCAATTCTCAAGTATGGAGGCCTCATCTTATCCATAAATGGAGTAATCTCCAAATTTGCTCGACCTTCTGATGTCTGTAAAAGCATTTCGATGTCCAAAAAATTGAGGTACATGGAGAAAGTTATATCCAGTGAGTCTGGTTATTCAGGAAACATGATAGATTTTCCTATGAGTAAGAAGGAAAGGGTAATTGCGCACATAATAGAGACTAAATTTCACACAGAACCTGCCACAGACTCAAAATTGGAAGTCAGGTTAAATCCCATTATAAGGGATCTAGTCATCAATAGGTGAGCTGTTAAGAATAAACATAGCAAGCAACAAAAGAAAGAAACCATTGCTGAAACGACTGAAAGTCCTAGAGAGGATCAACCGGTCTGGTTAGATACTTTAAGGTAGGAGATCACTAAGATGAAATGAATCCTTGATTAAAATTTCAGCAATTTTTGGACAGATGGTAGCAGAGGTAAGGGCCTCAATGATGATAGATCTGTTCTTAAACGGTCCTTTTTAAAATAGGATAACTGTTATTTTAAATCATTCCCTTTTTGTAACTTATTTCTGTTTTTAGAATTATGCAGAAGTCCGAGCGTTTTCAAATTCTACAATAATTCCTTTATACATACGTATTATCTTAAGGAAGAGAAAAAGGGAAAAAAAAGAACTTGCCTTCTGTGCAGGAAGACTTTTTGTAATTTTGGGATTAAAATGAATATATAAATGCAGAAGCAGATTTTGGACTGTTTATGACAAGATTCTTACTGGTGGTGATATGAGTCTTGTTTTCTTTCATAGTATGCGTTTCTTGTAAGCTTCTATTTCACTTTCATCTGTTTGAATTGGAGGAATATAAAACCCATAATTCATCTCCGTTCCTCTAGTCATTCAACAAAAAACCCCAAAACAAACCAAATCTCACCAATGTTTTGTATAGATACGCCCAGTGACATGAAAGAGCCCTCAAAATGTGCTGCAAAAAGATGATGTTCAAACAGTATAAAATGTCACGGAAATCCACTGCTTTCTGTTGTTGTTCGCCTTCCAACCGACTTCGCGCGCACAATATTTAAACTGTATACCCACATTTATTGTGTACAACATATCCACAAGGTAAATCATTCTTCCGCACATCTATATCCACTTTGCATTTCCTCTCTGTCGCGCCAATACCTTGCGCACACTACTTTTACGTTGCGCACCAATATCCACTACGCACAGTTTTGGTATCGCACACTGATATTCCACATGCATTTCTCTCTATGCATTGCACCATGCCAAAGCTCAACATGCCCCCACCGCACACAATAATTTGCATGCACCATTGACTACACTGTCGCGAGACAACTTATACTCATATTGTGCGCGCACCAACCAAACTCCTTTGCATTTTGCAATACTATGCACACCACATGCACCATTACTATGTGTGTGCACACTACACAATGCTAAATTTAGTGTGTGCATCCGCACACAATATTCTTCTGCACGCCACCACAATTTACCGCGTGCACCTGCATGCCAAATTTTTTTCCGCGCGGTGCCAAAATTTACTGCGCGTGCCTGCACGCCAATATTTTTTGCGCGGTGCCAAAATTTACCATGGATGCTTTGTGGCTTGAAATTTGGCCACTTCGAAATTAATCTTCTGTGAATCTTCTCTTCAATTTAACCTTTCCGGCCCAACCAGGCTCAATGTTGAAACTGACGCTCTGATACCATATTGTAACATCCCTGACTACCCATGGTCGGGCCACGCTACACGACTGAACACTTTCGTTCTCTCACTGCGGAACACTCTGTGACATACCCAACACTCCACTGAACTATGCCACATAAATTTTTCTAACTGCATGCATTTAAGACTTACACACACAACACTCTTACAGAAGCTTATATATAACATGTAGCAAACAATTACATTACATACATGCATGAATTCATACTGGAATAACAATAAACATATACATGCAACATATACAGGAAATACCCAAAAATATGATTTAGGCAGTTATAAACACACATATGATAAACCCATAAATAAGCACATAAATAACATTGTAGCATGTAAATTTATCACACAATTGGTACTTATCTTGGTAAGAATGTCACCAACTGCGTGCAGACCATACACAGACCTCCCAGCCTTAGAATACACTGTTCATCACTCTCAATAGTGAGTCACCCCCG
The DNA here is from genome assembly GCA_010110895.2 of Picea sitchensis. NCBI lineage: Eukaryota > Viridiplantae > Streptophyta > Pinopsida > Pinales > Pinaceae > Picea > Picea sitchensis. The sequence continues at coordinate 12,049 of SNQJ01S0124677.1, read as the reverse complement.
AGCTGGGACTAAACTCCACCTGGGTAAAGGAATTCTTAACCAGGCTAAAGGCTCATAGAAAATAGGAAAGACTCCGTCTTAGGTTCCACTCAAACTAACAGCGTATAGTCTCTCATTCCCCACATGCCTGTCCCACCCTAGGAAGTGTGCCCCTTCTCTTCTCAACAGTCATTCAGCTGCCCCACTTCCTTTCCAGGCTTCAACAACAGGCTGGATAGGAAGTCTTCGAGCCCTGTAGCTGTAGTTTAGCACCTTTAGGAAATCAATTCCCAACAATTCTCTCACTCAGAGAATTTATCACGGGCCTGACAACCCACCTCTTCAATGTTCCACAGGCCTGACAACCCGCTTCTTCTATCCTGCTCCCAAGCTAAGCAGCTACATGAAAAAATATGGATATGGATACAGTTTTGGTACAGTGAAAATGAATGTCTGAAGGATAATTGACTACGTAAGTGAAAATGGTCATGGAGTCATGGTTAAATGATTGAAGGAATCATGGGAGAGATGATCCTAACCCCTATGGAAGTTTCCCCAAAATGAACTAAGTCCCCAAAATATGTATGCATGTCCCCAACTTGACACTTGTCTTGCTGGGAGCTACTTTGGTCCACTTGTCCCCAAATTCAGAACTTAGGATAAAATAATTATCCATACTTTATGTCTTAAGAAATATTGATATAATATTCCTTTTTAGCTTAAGCTCTCTAGATTAGTCCTTTTTCTTAACTTTTGGCCCTTCCTTTCCCTAACTGGTGGAGTTTAGTCCCCCATCTCTTTTATTGTGGTTGGTCTGCACGCAACGATGTATTTTATATCAATAATGAGACATGTACAAAATAGGGGCACTGGCCTTTAACATCTAGGTGCTTTGGCCTAATTCCAAAACATAAGCATCCTAGCTTATCATAACTGGCTCACCAGCCTATAACACATATCATATACATAAAGGTTTGCTGACCTCAATAATGCACACACTTTAGTTACTGCACGCAGTATCCGGGAATGTGCAAGCTTCCTCATTTTACTGCGCAGTACATGCACACACTATGCCATGAAAGGTGCATTACAAAATGATATCAAAACAACTCACCAGATTAAGTGCACTTGCATTACATTTGCAATTGGGTTTGGCTGAGGATATTACATCAGGAGGGATAACACTTTTCAGAAGTGTAGTCGAGTTTCGAGAGTTGGACCCGCAGGAGGTGCAAAGGTTGAGTCCTTTGAAGACTTAGAAAAATCTCTAAATTAGAAGATATCAGAAGCTCAGGAGGAGGAGTGGAAGTGGCTGCTGGATCACAACACAAGAGATCAACAACCTTCTGATCAGAACAAGGTGCACAAGATTTAACTCTTCACACACACAGGAGGGAGAACTCATCAAGGTTTGAGACTTGAGATTTCCGAAGCCCGAAGAACCAAAAAGCCAAAGTGAAATCTCAGTCGTTCAATCATCTAAAGTAGGCCTAAGCCGTCAGATCATCTGAAGTGAACCTCAGGCGTCAGATTGATCAAGTGGATCTGATCCATCAGATATCGTGAGCTCAGGAGGAAGCAAGTTTGATCTTGGTCGTTCATTTGAAATCACCGTCAAGATCATGAGATCGACGGTCATCTCACATTGCAGGGACAAGAAATGCTTGATCTTTATGATATTGAGGGTGGGCCACAGTTGAGACCACAGTTTTAGAGAAAAGACACATGGAGGCTCAGGGTGAATTACAGGGAGAAAATTGGTTTCACCCCAAACCACTCTTGAGTGTGCCCACAATCGTGCATAGGCATGAGGTCTTTGCCCAAGGTCACATTTGAGGAGAGGCTAAGATAAAAGGCACTAATGCCAACTCTGAGATTTGGCAGAACGTGAAAGGGAAGGTCGTGGGTATCTTGAAGCCTGTGCAAGGAGCCGAGAGGACCTGTGTTTAACACAGAGTGAGAACAACAAGTTTTTCAGAGAGTCGTTCGACTCCAGAATCAAATATATTGACTGGGAGGTCACAAAACCCTTAGGAGAGAAGGGGGTATGCATCAAGTGGTATCAGAGCCAAAGTTTTGATTTCAGACATCAGGCAAAGGAGAAGAGACAAAAGAAATCGAAGTTGTACTATGTGTATGATAGACAGTCAGTACAATGTCACCGAGGAGACGAGTGGAACCACCTTAACCAATCCGGCTATAGAAAGAGAAATGCGAGAACTTTGTGCAAGATTAGAGGTGACGGAGGCAACGCAGAGACAAGCACCTAATGCTAGAGACATCAGTGACACAAAGAGTGAAGAAGTAGAAGTTTAAGAGGTTGGAGGAGAGGATGTTGCCGAAGAACACTTGCTAAGAGAAGTTGTTAGATTGGGAGCCATAGCCAAGATAGAGGTCCCAATGTATGAAGGCAATTTAGATGATGAAGAGCTACTGGATTGGGTAAGATCCATGGACAAACATTTCGACTATGAAGAGGTCGATGAAGATAAAAGAATAAAACATGCTGTCACCAGGCTAAAAGGACATGCAACACTGTGGTGGGATGAACTGCAGGCTAAGAGGAGAAGAAAAGGAAAACAAAAGATAAAGAATTGGGACAAAATGGTAGCCAAGATGAAGGCTAAGTCATGCCCAAATATTATCAGATCAATCTATTTAGGAAGTTGTAGAACCTGAGACAGAAGGGTATGACAGTTAAGGAGTACACAAAGGAGTTCTATAGGCTGAAAATTAGAACTGGACAAAGGGAGAAGGATGAAGAAAAATTTACCAGATATATAAATGGCTTGTGGTATGAAATCCAGGATGAACTCATCATGATGTCAGTAAGGATAGTGGAGGATGCTTATCAGTTTTCACTGAAGGCAGAGGAGAAGTTGGCCAGAAAACAAATCCAGTGAGGAAGAGGTAAAAGCCCAGTCACAAACAAAAGAAAGGGAGTTACCCATTACAAAGCACATTAGTCTATGGACGAGACTGGTAAACCACGTAGTCACTAGAAAAGAGGAGGAAGTTCCCAAGGAAGACAAGGTGGCAGAAGAAGTTCTTCTAGAGGAAGAGGAAGAAGTAGAGGAGGAGAAGTAAGATGCTATGCTTGTGGAAATACAAGGCACATGTCTTGGGAGTGTCCAGAGAAAAATAAATAAGGAGGAGGTGAATCTCACATATCAGAATCACAGAGAAGAGATGTTGAAGCAGAAGGAGGAGAGAATGGAACAACCTTGATGTTGAGAAAGGTTCTCTTAAACCCAGAGACAGAAGTTGAAAATCCAGTGCAGAGGAACAATCTCTTTAGGACAACTTGCAAGACTAAAGATAGAGTATGCAAGGTGATAATTGACAGTGGGAGCATTGATAACTTAGTATCCACAGATATGGTGGAGAAATTGGAGCTGGAGAAAATTGCACATCTGAGGCCATACAAAGTCTCATGGGTGCAGAAAGGACACTAGGTAATGGTTACTAAACAATGCTTCGTTAAATTTAAAATAGGAGTATATAGAGATGAAATTCTATGTGATGTAATTCCCATGGATGTATGCCATATTTTGTTGGGAAGACCATGGCAGTTTGACAGGAATGTCATTCATGATGAGAGGAAGAATACATACACCTTGGAGAAGAATAGTAGAAAACACATGTTGCTGCCAATAGAGGAGAAGAAAGTGAAAGAGGAATAGAACACAAGCATACTTCTCATGAGCGGGAAGGAACTCCTGAAAGAAGTCAAGAAATAATAGGAGATGCAGTTCGCCATGGTGAGGAAACCTAGAGTTATCCTTACAAGTACTTCGATGGATGATTTTCCTGAAGAAGTTCATGAATTGTTGGATAATTTTGCTGACATAGTGGTGGATGATCTACCTAACTCATTGCCACCCATCATAAGTATCAACCACCATATTGACTTGATACCAGGAGCAATTCTGCCAAACAAAGAAGCATACATATTGACACCTCGAGAGAATGAGGAAGTGAAGAACCAAGTTCAGGAATTGTTAGACAAGGGTTTGGTCAGAGAGAGCTTGAGTCCATGTGCAATACCAACTATGTTGAGTCCAAAGAAGGATGGAGGATGGAAAATGTGTACAGACTCAAGAGCCATTAACAAGATCACCATCAGGTATAGATTTCCTTTTCCAATAATGGATGATTTAATGGACTGTTTAAGTGGAGCAAATTTCTTTTCTAAAATAGATTTGAAAAGTGGGTATCACTAGATTATAATGAGAGAAGGTGATGAGTGGAAAACAACCTTTAAGACAAATGAAGGTTTGTATGAGTGGCTTGTTATGCCATTTGGATTAACAAATTCCCCGAGTACTTTTATGAGGTTGATGAATGAAATACTGGAAGATTTCATAGGCAAGTTTGTGGTTGTATATTTGGATGATATACTGATCTTTAGCAAGACTAAAGAGGAGAATTTGAGGCACCTGGCACTAGTGATGAGGAGATTACAACAGGAGAAGCTGTTGATAAATATGAAGAAGTCCTCTTTTATGAAGACATAACTCATTTACTTGGGTTTTGTGATCTCTTCAAATGAACTAAAGATGGATCCAGAGAAGGTGAAAGCAGTCAAAGAATGGCCGTCACCAAGGAGTATGTTTGAGGTAAGGAGCTTCCATGGATTAACGAGCTTCTATAGGAAGTTCATCAGAGACTTCAGTGGAATTTGTGCACCAACGATGGATACAATGAAGAAGAAGCACAAGTATTTTAAATGGATAGAGGAGGCTAAGAGGAGCTTCAATATACTGAAGGAGAAAACAACAGAACGACCAATCCTGGTCTTGCCAAATTTTGAAAAGACATTTCAAGTGAGATGTGATGCAAGTGGAGTTGTAATTGGAGCAATTTTGAGTCAGGATAATAGACATGTTGCCTATTTTAGTGAGAAGCCGAATGAGACTAAGAGAAAATACTCCACATATGATAAGGTGTTTAATGCCATAATTCAAGCCTTGAAGAAATGGAGACATTACTTTGTCCCACATAAATTTGTCTTGTATAGCGATAACCAGGCTTTATAATTCATAACCAAACATGAAAAATTGAACCAGAGGCATGAAAAATGGGTTGAGTTTATGCAGAATTTTACTTTTGTCATAAAACATATTGCTGGGAATGCTAACAAAGTTGCTGATGCATTAAGTAGGAGATGTTTGAATCTGTAGGAATTTCAGGTGAAGACCTTGGGTTTTGAACACCTTAAGGACATGTATTGTGATGATACATATTTAAAGGAAGAATACAAAGCATGTGAAAATCCTATGTTGGGAGACAGAAGCCAGTGGACAGAGTATATGATTCAAGAGGGATTGTTGTTCAAAGGAAATCAATTGTGCATACCAAAATTCTCAATGAGGGATAACCTTTTGAAGGAAAAACATAGTGGAGGATTGGCTAGACATTTCAGCCATGATAAAACATTTTCACAATTGAGAAGTTCATATTATTGGCCAGGTATGAGAACATAAGTGATAAAGTTTGTGAAAAGATGTAGAATATTCCAACATGCAAGAGAAAAAAAGACAGAACACTGGATTGTATCAACCATTTCCAATACCAGAGAGGCCTTGGGATGCAATAAGCATGGATTTTGTGTTGGGAGTTCTAAGAATGCAAAGAGGATTTGATTCCATATTTGTGGTAGTGGATAGATTTTCAAAGATGGCACACTTTATCCCATGCCAAAAGACCATTGATGCAACACATGTCACAAATATGTTTTTCAAGGAAGTTGTGAGACTTCACGACCTACCTAGAAGCATTGTCTCAGACAGAGACACAAAATTTGTTGGTCACTTTTGGAGAACACTGTTGAAGAAGTTGGGGACAGATTTGTCCTTCAACTCAACTTATCACCCTCAGACAGATGGGAAGACTGAGGTGGTAAACATAAGTTTGGGAAACTTATTGAGGAGTCTGGTCACTGAGCACCATAATTAGTGGGATCAGATTCTGCCACAAGTAGAATTTTCATACAATGACTCACCAAACAAGAGCAATGGAAAGAGCCCATTCCAAATATTGTATGGAATGCAACCCAGGGGAGTATCTGAGTTGAGAGACTTGGAACAAAGTGAGATCAGGAGCGTTGGAGTAGAAGATTTTGCTGCAGAAATGCAAAAGCTAGATCAGAGGCCAGTTGCAGAGTTCTAACTAAGAGTACAAGCATAGACCTGATCAACATCATAGGGAACTTCAATTTGAAGTAGGAGATAAGGTTTTGGCACATCTTAGGAAAGAAAGGTTCCCTAGGGGAACATATAACAAGTTAAATATGAAGAATATAAGACCATGTAAGATCTTGAGGAAGTTTGATGAAAACGCCTATGAGATTGAGCTGCCAGATGATGTGGGAATATCACCCATATTCAATGTTTCAGACCTATATCCTTATAGGAAAGATGACATAGAGGGATCAGAAGATCAAGAGAATATTCAGTGGGAAAAACAAATGCCTATAGCAGAAAAAACACAGATGGAGAAGATCGTTGATTAGAGCATTGGCAAAAAGACCAGGAGGAAGATCTATTTTTATTATTTGGTCAAGTGGAAGGGACACCCAATAGAATATGCCAGTTGGGAAAATGAAGCTGACATCTAGAAGCATGTAAATTCGGTGTAGGAGCTCATGGACATGAGTCCATGAATTTTTGTCAAGGGGAGTATGATGCAGGAGCATCGTTAGCAGGCACGCAAAGTAGGACCACTCAGTGCATGGAATCTTTTTAGAATCTCAATGCTGACAGTCTTGACGAATATTTTGAAGCACATCTGAACTTAGCGTCGGGAAATCTTTTGAAGCACGCTTGAATGATCGTAAGCGAAGTGGAAGTTTCCACTCTTTCTCTAGAATATGATTGAACTAAGATAATCGTTAGGTTAGAATTTGGAATAGACAAGTAGTCGGGGGGAACCCTAAGAACCCTCTGAGATAAATAGAGGTTTTGTACGCCCAAATGAGGCTAGATGCAAGTTAGTAGGAGATTTCTGAGTTTGTAGTTGTTGTTTGATTAAAGTTGTAACCATTTTTATTTTGAATGAATACAATAGAGGAAAATTGATCCAATGTGCGTGGATGTTGTTATGGCTTGCAAATTTCCTGTTGTTGTTGTTTTCTGCAAATGAATGTATGAAACTGTGATATGTTAGTATAAATTTCAATTGTTTCTCTCAAGAGAGTTTTGAGAGCAGGGAGTGCACATAGTCCGCAAGGAGTGCGTGACAGAGGTGAGTTAACCTCTCAGAATCTCAGGAGGGATACCGTTGGATTTCCACTACAGAAGTGAAAGGAGTGCATGGGAATAACTCTGTGTTAAGTTCAGATAGAGGGAGAGACACAATTACTGAACACTCTATAAGGAGAATCTCTACTAGGTGTGCATTGAGAGAAAGGAGAACGCTAGGGGGGCGAGAGGAATTTATCTTCGAGGAATCCTTTGGATTTGAGTTATCGAAATCCCTGAAATGCAAGGAGTGCACGGAAAGTAGAAGTCTTCACAAGAACAAGATCAGGAGGGATAACACTTTTCAGAAGTGTAGTCGAGTTCCGAGAGTCAGACCCATAGGAGGTGCAAAGGTTGAGTCCTTTGAAGACTTAGAAGACTTTCTAAGTTAGAATATATTAGAATATCAGGAGGATGAGCGACAGTGGCCATTGGATCACAATGCAAGAGATCAACAGTGATCTGATCTGAACAAGGTGCACAAGATTTAACGCGTCGCATGCAAAAGAGGGAGGACTCATCAAGGTTTGAGACTTGATATTTCCGAATCTCGAAGAGCTAGAAAGCCGAAGTGAAATCTCAGTCGTTCGATCATCCGAAGAAGACCTAAGCTGTCAGATCATCCAAAGTGAACCTCAGGCATTAGATTGATCAAGTGGATCTAAGCCGTCAGATATCGTGAGATCAGGAGGAAGCAAGTTTGAAACTTGAGATTCCCGAAGCACGAAGAGCTGGAGAGCCGAAGCGAATTTGGACTGTTAGATCTAGAGGGGACATGTCGGTGGGTCGTGAGATCTAGAGGAAGGAAAATGTGAAACATTGAAACACCCAAATCCTGAAGAGTTGAGAGCCGTCGATTTGAAAGTGGACACTTGTCAACAAATCGTGAGCTCCGAGAAAATTTTAGTGGGTTTTCAGTTTGAGAAATGAGATTTCTGAAACCCAAATACCCGAAGTCCCGAAGTGAATCTGGACCGTCAGATCTAAAGGAGATGTGGTGTAGATCTGTGACCTCTAGGTAAAGACCCAAAGTAATTCTTGACCATCATATCAGTGAAGACGTGGCGTAAATCTGAGATCTCCGGGTAAATACTCGAAGTAATCCTCGATCGTCATATCAAGAGGACACGCGTTAGTGGATTACAATCTCCATATAAAAGCCAATGGGGAGAAAGATTGAATTATGAGATTTGAAATCTCTGGAGTCTGTAGACCCGAAGGAGATCTTGACCGTTGATTAAGAGGAGGGCCACATGGTCGTTGATCTAAGTTGAGAGGTCAAACACCCGAAGTGAAGGAAGGACCATTGATTGAACATGACAGGTGTCTACAAATCGTCAGCTCCCAAAAATTGAAGTACGCAAGAAAGAATGGTTGAGATTTAAAAACCTTGAAGTTTGGAGACCTCCAAAGATCACAACTGTTGATTTAAAGGGACATGTGTCAATAGATATTCAACTCCGAAAAATTGCTATGCAAAGGAAACCAAGGTTTGAGATTTGAGAATTCTGAAGTCTAGAATTCTGAATCGACCACAGCCGTCGATCGAGGAGAGGGAGATCCAAACCATTGATTCCAAGAAATAGATCCCGATCGTCTGTTTGAAAGCATTGAGGGGACAAGAAGTGATTTATCTTTATGATATTGAGGGTGGGCCTCAATCGAGACCATAGTTTTAGAGAAAAGACACTTGGAGGCTCAGGGTGAATTGAGGGGCGAAAAGTGGTTTAACCCCAAATCACTCTTGAGTGCACCTGTAATTGTGCATAAGCATGAGGTCTTCACCCAAGGTCACATCTGAGGAGGGGCCAAGAGAAAAGGCACTAATGCTAACTCTGAGATTTAGCAGAACACAAAAGGAAAGGTCGCGGGTATTGTGAAGCCTACGCAGGGAGCCAAGAGGACCTATGTTTAACACAGAGCGAGACCAACAAGGTTTTCAAAGAGTCATTCGACTCTAGAACTGAAGATCTTGACCGAGAGGTCACACATACCTTAGGAGAGAAGGGGGTCTGCATCAAAACCCCACATGGAAACCATAGGGTATGAAGGCCCGCTTCTTGTCCTTGACTAGTGTGGTGTTATATCCTTGTAGGATAGTCTGATAGCAGATTTCTCCCACATTGAGACAGTCTGGGACGTGATTGGGTAGGATATGTGGTGCTCCGGTGGCCCCGAACACCTTGATATAGGTCAGGCGTTCATCTAAATACCAGTGGCCTACCTTTGCTACCATTTTCTTAGCTGTTGCAGATAATCTTGGGCAGTCTTTTTTAAATATGAAATAATGAATATGAGTGATGAATTCATTACAGATGAGTGCGTAGGATTTTTTATACCTATTCTCCCATAGTATACTGAAATAAATGTGGACCGGGAGCTCTGCAACATGCCAACTTAAATTCATGCCGACGAAGACATTTCTCGCACAAATGCCATTGAGAAGGTACAAGGCCATGTGGAAGGCGGGTGTTTACCCTTCATTAGACGCCTGAACCTGTTGTACACACATGCTCAATTTTTTGGAAATTATCGCTCCCTAATTGAAGTCGCTCCCAGATATCACCACTATGTATGCTAAGTGCATCCATGCTTCCGAAAACTTGGAACAATCCTTCTCTCCATATAGTCGGCAGATGAGATCCATCAAATAGATGTATGGATCCCTTAAGTTAACTGTCCCATACCAGCCACTGCTCCGGTTGGTAAACTTATTGTCCTCCTTCCACCATGAGGCCATCAACCGACTGGTGTCATGGAATTTGTAGAACTTCACCATGAAGTCTGTGTTTAGTCCCTCCTCTGGGTCTCCGAGCTTGTAGTATTTTTGGTCTTATGTCGGGAGGAAAAATCCAACACACCCACCATTCTCATCATTGATTAAACATTTTTTTGCATTTGTATGGTCCATTAGCCACTTCAGAACCTCTATGCAAGCAAAAACCAGGGTTATGCTGGCTACCATATGCAAATAAGACCGTTGAATGTTTGGGAACACCTCGTCATCGAGCTCCCTTACATATGGGTTGCTGTATGGGATATACTCCGGGTACTCCTCTCGGATGATTCTATTGAAAAATTCCCCCCACTGTGGGAGCATTAATTTGGATCCGGTGCCTGCTTCTGTATCACCGAAGACTGGAGGCTGGACAAAAGTTCTCTTTTTTTTGGTTCTTATGACCGGTTCTCCTCTGGGAGTGTATTCCAGATGCCTCTCTGCACTAGGAGAAGAACCTTCACCTGTCTCAGCTTCCTTTAGCTTGGGTAATCTCAACGAATGTCTAGTGGTTGGCTTTCTCGACGACATTTTACCTGCAGTTAGAACATAGTTTAGAGACTATGTAAGAAAATTGGATGCATATATAAATCACAACCGCCGAATATCAAAAACTTGAACACACACCTCTGCATCTTATTTAACCTGGTTTTGATAATCTGGGGATCAACACCATCTCGAGATGCTTGCCTTGCTTCTTCAAATTCTCTAGAATTCAAACTTATGCACATAATGAAATTGGTCAAATCTGTTCTAGAGATTTAAATAGGGATGAACTTACCTTGTCGCACCAGCCATTCAATTCCGATTATGAGTGTAGTTTCATTAAATGTGCCGCCAGATCTTCAAAGATGTTTAAAATTAAATTCATCGCGGGTTGACGGTGTGGGCACAGGTTGTAATGTTGCCTATCAACAGTTTCAAATTGCTGTTGTTCAATCGACGCACGAGGTAGAAACAAATTCGAGATGAAGCATTAATTGGTTTATTAAATGTCAGAATTTGATTGTATCTTATGCCAGAAACATCCCATCGTTTCTCTAGTCCAGTTGGTGAGTCGAGGGTTGGGATTATGCTTCGAACACTTCTCATTGATATCTTCTTGCAAAAGCTCCGACGTCGATCGATCTTTCTGTACAAAGATGACGTGGAAAAGCTGACTAAGAGGTGTGACTAGGACCCAAGGAACCTTAATATGACTCGGGATGAAACTAGGCCGTACGACACCCTTACGTGATAAATACATAGAACTTGAGACCGACGTCTTCATTTACTTGTGTTAATTGGAATCAAGACTTTCCTTAAGATATACGTTCTAAAACTCGATCATATCTTGCCGACGTTGAAAAATATCAAGGATCGACGATCGACGATAAACCCCCCAAAGTGTTCTCGGATCGATCTCTCTCGAAAAATTCCCGATGCCAAAAGTGTATCGGGGATCGACGATATGTTTGTCGTAGACAAAAATGATTGTTCTAACCTTTCTAGATTTCCCTGACCCCTATAAAGTGCATCGGTCATCAACTAACGATGATTTCTTTACGTCCTTTGTCAATGTCTATCCTTCCCATATTTTTCCGATGCCGATGGGGATCGACTATCTCTTGAAACTTTGTGTGAATAAGTCACACAAACCAACTCCACCTTCTACTGATTCTGATGGTGTATCAACGCTCAACGAATATTGTAACTATGTGGCCACTTTACCTGCTTGAATTTTTTTGAGCTGAACACAAGCGCGTTAGGTGTAATGTTAGCTGTAGATTCTTAGTTCGGCTGTGAAGTTCCTTTAGACATGAGGTTTCATAATTTCAAACAACCCGGACTTGATTGATAAGAGTCATGAAAAAAAAACAAAGATAAACCATTCCCCAAAGTGAAATCGATTTAGACAGTAAAAGAAAACAAGTGGTACCCAAAAAGTGATAAACTTTCATAAGGCTTTTAGGATGTGTTGAGCGCTCAACATGTAGCTCATCCCAACAAGAGAACACTGTTAGAAAAATAGGACCGCGGAGCAATAAAATAAAACAAATGCAGAAACAAAACC
>SNQJ01S0124674.1:0-26563 GCA_010110895.2 Picea sitchensis | reverse complement strand
AATGGGTTTACAAGTTGAAGGAAGAAGATGGAGGAATAAAGCGGTACAAGGCTAGACTTGTTGTAAATGGGTTTGCACAAAAGAAAGGTATATATTTTGATGAAATATTTTCTCCCGTTGTTAAAATGAATTCAATTAGGAATATTTTAAGTCTTGCGGCAGTAGCAGATTTGCATCTTGAACAATTAGATGTTAAAATAACTTTTCTCCATGGGGATTTGGAGGAACATATTTATATGCAGCAGCCACAGGAGTATGAGGTCAAAGGGAAGGATAATTTGGTATGCAGGTTGAAGAAGAGATTATATGGCCTAAATCAAGCTCCAAGGCAGTGGTATTTGAAGTTTGACAGGTTTATGATAGAACAGGGTTATAGTAGATGTCATTTTGATCACTATGTTTATTTCAAAAAGCTAGAAAATGAAAGCTATATTATCTTTCTATTGTATGTAGATGACATGCTTGTTGTAGGGTCTAATATGTAGGATATAAATGTGCTCAAGAAGAAATTAGCTAATTCATTTGCGATGAAGGATTTGGGTGCTGCAAAGAAAATCCTTAGTATGAGAATAACAAGAGATAAGAAAAATTCCAAATTGACATTGTCTCAGGTTGAATACATAGAGAAGGTGTTGGAGAGGTTTATAATGCAGAATGAAAAACTAGTTAGTACACCTTTAGCGAGCCATTTCAAATTAACTAAGGAAATGTGTCCCAAGACACAGGAGGAGATAAAATACATGTCCAGGGTCCCTTATAAATCAAAAGTTGGTAGCTTGATGTATGCAATGGTTTGCACAAGACCAGATATTGCACATGCAGTGGAAGTTGTGAGAAGGTATATGAATAATCTAGGTAAATAACATTGGGAGGCAGTAAATTGGATTCTCATGTATTTGAGAGGTACTGCTACTCATGCATTATGTTTTGGAGGCTCAGACAATTTTCTACAAGCATATGTTGATTCACATATGGCAGGCGATAAAGACAACAGGAGGAGAACCATAAGGTATGTTTTTACCATAGGTGGAACAACAGTAAGTTGGATTTCGAAAATGCAAAAGTTTTTTGCACTTTCAACAACAGAGGCAGAGTATGTTGCTTCTACAGAAGCTAGTAAAGAGATGATTTGGTTAAAGAGGTTTATGGAGGAATTGGGAAAGAAGCAGGAGAATAATAGGTTATACTGTGATAGTGAGAGTGACATTCATCTTGCAAAGAAATCAACCTTCCATTCAAAGACTAATCATATGAAGTTGAGGTACCACTTCATACGATCCACCTTGGAAGATGGACATTTGAAGTTGGAAAAGATACACACTAGCCAGAATCATGTAGACATGTTAACAAAGGGAGTAACCAGGGAGACATTTAGTTCATGCTCAGTTTCAATTGGTCTTCAAGAATGAATATGAATATGAGAGATTTTCCAGGTCCAATAAGGTTCAGAGTCCATCATATATAGCAGTGGTGGAGTTGTTGAGATCAGTCTCCAAGTGGGAGATTGTTGGTTGTGGATCCTGATTATCTTCCTGATTCAGAGGTATTTTGTTTTGAGTTGTGTTTATGCCCCATGAAGTATTTACACCCCAGAAGTATGTACACTCTTCCACGTGGGGGAGTGCAAAGGGGGGTTACCCCCTCTGCGGGGTCCAGGGGCAAGCGGACCCCCGACGGGGGTTTGGTGGCGAAGCCCTGGAAGGAAAAATTTCCTTGTAAACATATATTGTAATTTCATTGTAAATCTGGACCATTCATTATAAGGTCATAGATCTAACAGTAGAAATCATGTTAGGGTTTTTTTCCCTAGAAGGAAACCCTCTGTTATAAGGGAAATGTATTGTGGCTATGCATGATGGCGAATATTGTATTCTGAGAGAGAACACTGTGAGAGAAAGAAGAGGAAGTTACAGCAGGTTTGTTGTAGGGTGTATCCCTTCGATTGTTGGATAATAATAAAGGAAGGACCTAGCAATTTCTTTGGTGTATGTAGCCCACACTAGGTGAACCACGTATATCTGTGTCTCTATTGTATTGTGTATATTTTGTATTTTATTTCCGCATTTGTTTTATTTTATTGCTTTGTGATCCTATTTTTCTAACAGAAATAAAGGACATATGTATTGGGAATGCCCTGAGAGAAAGAAAGAAGGAGGTGAAGCTCACATTTCAGAAGTGTAGAAGAAAAATGTTGAAGCAGAAGGCGCAGAAGATGGGAAATATTTGATAATGAAGAAGGTTCTCTTAAATCTAAAGCCAGAGGTTGAAAATCTAGTACAGAGGAACAGTTTGTTCAGGACAGCTTACAAGACTAAAGGTCGAGTATGCAAGGTGATAACTGACAATGGAGCACTGATAATTTAGTATCCACAAAGATGGTGGAGAAATTGGAGCTGGAGAGAACTGCACATCCAAGTTCGTATAAGGTCTCATGGCCGCAGAAAGGTCATCAAGTAACGGTAACTAAACAATGCCTTGTTGAATTTAAAATACAGGGATATAGAGATGAGATTCTGTGTGATGTGATTCCCATGGATGTATGTCATGTTTTGTTGGGAATACCATGGAAGTATGACAGGAATGTCATTCATGATGGGAGAAAGAATACTTATACCTTGGAGAAGAATGGTAGGACACACATGTTGCTACCAATAGAGGAGAAGAAAGTAAAGGAAGAAGCCAACACAAGTATACTTCTCACGAATGGGAAGGAACTCTTGATTGAATTTAAGAAGGAACAAGAGATGCATTTTGTTGTAGTGAGGAAACCAAGAGTCGTCCTTACAATTACTTATATGGATGATCATCCTGAGGAAGTTTAGGAGTTGTTAGAGAATTTTGTTGACATAGTAGTGGATGAGTTTCCAAGCTCATTGCCACCCATCAGAAGTATTAGCCATAACATTGATTTAATACTGAGAGTGAGTCTTACAAACAAAGAAGCGTATAGATTGACACCTCAAGAGAATGAGGAGGTAAAGAGACAAGGTTAGGATTTAATGGACAAGGGATTGGTCAGAGAAAGATTGAGTCCATGTGCAGTACCAACTGTGTTAATTCCGAAGAAGGATGGAGGATGGAGAATGTGTACAGACTCAAGAGCCATAAAAAAAATCACCATTAGGTACAAATTTCCATTTCCAAGGATGGATGACTTAATGGATTGTTTGAGTGGATAAAATTATTTCTCGAAGATATATCTAAAGAGTGGATATCATCAGATAAGAATGAGAGAAGGTGATGAGTGGAAAACAACCTTCAAGACAAATGAAGGGTTGTATGAATGGATTGTTATTCCATTTGGCTTAACAAATGCCTCGAGTACTTTCACGAGGTTGATGAATGAGGTATTAAAAGATTTAATTGGTAATTTTTTTATTGTATATCTGGATGATATACTAGTCTTTAGTAGAATTGAAGAAGAACATTTGAGACATCTGACATTAGTGATGAGAATACTGCAGTGAGAGAAGTTGGTGATAAATTTAAAGAAATCCTCTTTTATGAAGATAGAGCTCATTTATTTGGGTTTTGTAATATCTTCAAATGAGTTGAAGATGGACCCCGATAAGGTGAAATCAATCAGAGAATGGTTATCTCCAAGGAGCATATTCGAGGTGAGAAGCTTCCATGGATTAGCAAGTTTCTATCGGAAGTTCATTAGAAATTTCAGCAGAATTTGTGCACCGATAATGGATACGATGAAGAAGAGACACAAGTATTTAAAATGGACAAAATAAGCCAAGAAAAGCTTCAATATATTGAAGGAGAAGATAACAGAACAACCGATTTTGGTCTCTCCATATATTGGGAAGACATTTCAAGTAAGATGTGATGCTAGTAGAGTTGCAATTCGAGTAGTTTTGAGCCAAGATAATAGTCATGTTGCATATTTTAGTGAGAAGTTGAATGAAACTAAGAAAAATTAATCCTCATATGTTAAATAATTTTATGCAATAATTCAATCCTTGAAGAAATGGAGGCACTACCTTGTTCCAAAGGAGTTTGTTTTGTATAGGGATAATCAAGATTTACAATTCATAACCAGACAGGAAACGTTAAATCAAAGACATGCTAAGTGGATAGATTTTATGCAAAATTTCACTTTTGTCATTAAACATATTTCTGGTAATGCTAAAAAAAATTATGATGCATTGAGCAGGAGATGTCTAATTTTGCAGGAATTTCAAGTGAAAACCATAGGGTTTGAAAACCTTAAGGACATGTATTGTGATGATCCATATTTTAAAGAGGCATATGAAGCATGTGAAAATATTGTGCTCAGAGACAGGAGCCAGTGGACAGAGTATCTTATTCAATATGGATTGTTGTTTAAAGGTTGCCAATTGTGCATACCAAAATGCTCGATGAGAGAAAATGTGTTGAAGAAAAAGCATAGTAGAGGTCTAGTCAGACATTTCGTCCATGATAAGACATTTTCACAATTGAGAAGTTCGTACTATTGGCCAGGTATGAGATCAAACGTGAAGAATTTTGTAAACAAATGTAAGATCTATGAGTATGCCAAGGGAAAGAAACATAACACTATATTGTATCAACCATTGCCTATTCCAAAGAGGAGTTGGGATGAAATAAGCATGGATTTTGTGTTGGGATTGTCAAGAACACAAAGAGGAATCGATTCCATATTTTTGGTAGTTGATAGATCCTCAAATATGGAACACGTTATCCCATGCCAGAAAATTAATGATGCAATGCACATTGCAATTTTGTTTTTCAAGGAAGTTGTGAGACTTCATGGGTTTCCTAAGAGTATTGTATCAGACAAAGACACTAAGATTGTTGGTCATTTCTGGAGAACATTGTGGAAGAAACTGGGAACATAAATGTCCTTTAGTTCTACATATCACCCTCAAATGGATGGTCAGACTGAGGTGGTGAATCATAGCTTAGGATATTTGTTGAGGAGTTTGGTCAGTGAAAATCATAGCCAGTGGGATCAAATTATAGCACAAGAAGAGTTTTCATACAATGACTCAGTAAATGGAAGTACAGGAAAGAGTCCATTTCAGATAGTGTATGGGATGAATCCAAGAGGAGTATCAGATTTGATATATCTAGAGCAGAATGAATTCAAAAGAACTGGAGAAGAAGACTTCATCATAGAAATGCAGAAGCTTCATAATCATATCAAAAAGAAATTGCAGAGCAACAGTAAAGAATACAAGCGCAGAGTTGATTAGCATAGAAGATAAATTCAGTTTGAAGTGGGATATCAAGTTCTGGCACATATCAAGAAGGAAAGGTTCCGAAGAGGAACATATAATAAGTTAAAATTGAAGAAGATAGGACCGTGCAAAATCCTAAGAAAATGTGATGAGAACGCTTATGAGATAGAGTTGCCAGAAGATGTGGGTATATCGCCCATATTCAAAATTTCATACCTATATCCTTGTAGGGAAGATGAAAAAGAGTCAGAAGATCATAAACGGATTCGATGGGAGAAGCATATGCTTGTAGCAAAAAATCCGCATATGGAGAAGATCATAGATCAGAGAATTAGTAAGAAGACCTGGAGAAAGACTTATTTTGAGTATTTGGTAAAGTGGAAAGGATACCCAAAAGAAGATGCCAGTTGGGTAAATGAAGAAGATATCCAGAAGCATGGAAAATCAGTGCAAGAGCTCATGGAAAGGAGTCCATGATTTTTTTTCCATATGAGTATGATGCAGGAGCATCGTCAGCAAAGCACGAGTGGAGGACAACTCAGCACCCAATGCGCATTTTGAAGAATTTTTGAATTTCAAAGTTGGCATATCAATGTAATATCTGGAAAGGATTGTAATTAAAGATGATCTTAAATGTTTGGAGTTTTATCCATCACATGAGATCGATGGGGAATGTATTTTTGTTTAATGTAATAACTTCCAGTGCAGATTCTAAATGCTTACTCTTATCTATCTATTTCAAACATTTATTGTAATAAAGCCTTAGTAGTTAATATCTTTCAATTTGATAGGATATCACTCAGGAAGTTGGAGGGAGAAATCTATGATCCCTCTTGTATAAATAAATGTATTGTTTCCCAGAAGAGGATGTTGAAGTTATTGATATAGTTGTTGTAGAAGTTGTTGAAGCTTATCAAAGTATTATATGATCCCATGTACATTTTCATTTGAATGGATATAACAGAGAAGCGTTGATCCCAAATGTCCGGTGTTTTTATTGTTGTGTCTATCTGAATGAATGAATGAATGGTAGGATTTTTGTTTAAGTTCAATTATTTGTTATTTACTCATTATTTTGTTTATGAATGCATTTACATTGTTGAGTGTATGAATCTATGAGAGTTTAGATAAGTTTAAATTGTTCCTCTTCACGAGATTATGTAAGGAGTGCATATTGTCCACGAGGAGTGCATTGACAGAGTCTGTTTCGAATCAGAAGATTAGAAGAATAGTGTAATCTTTCATTTGCAAGGAGTGAAAAGTGTCCACAAGGAGTGTGTTGACAGAGCCTTTTGACTCAGGATTTCAAGAGGAGTATCTTTAAGATTTGGTTGAGAAAAAGTGCAGAAGACCTCGCAAAGTGTCTGCATGTGGAAACATACATAAGTTCTTTTGTTCAGGAGGATAAATTGGGTTGAGTAAGAAAGATTGCTAGGAATGTGCAGTTTCTCGCGAAGAAGTTGAGTTGAGGAGAAGACTTGTTGCAAGGTGTGCATTGATGGGTGTTCTATATGCACTAAATCACTCAATTAAAATGTCAACCTAGAGTAAGTAAACTTAGAGTTGTAGCATTGTATGTGCCAAGACAAAAAAGATAGAGGAAGTATTGTCTGTCTAAGGGGATGGTATGTCTGAGGATTAATCTACTTAAGCAATGACTCTTTCACCTTTATCAATTAGAAAATCCTATTAATGAACTTGAACTATTTACCCTAAGCAGATTCAAACAATGAATCGATGGATCATTCTTGAAGAAGCAAATCAAACCCTACTTTGAACAAATTAATCTATTCAACCTAATGAGAAACAACAAGTAAATTACTTTTGATCTTTTATCTTTAAGCAAATAAGCAATCAAACAACTAACCTACCAAAATTATTCAGCAAGTAAACTCTATTATTAAAACAAAAATCATAATCATTTCTATTTTTCAAAGGAGAAATCTTAACCTACTTAATCAAAACACATCATGGCTGTATTCAGAAATTAATCAAAATTGTTCTTAATTTGTAATAACAGGAAATTCAAAGATGATGATTATGTATTCGGTGCCTAATAACATCATGACGACATCTGATTATTAATGATATCTCAAGAGGGATTAATTCAATGTTGACTTCTACAAAAAAATGAAAAGTATGAATCAAGAAATATAACAAAAGCTTTGCCATCCTAGAAGAGACAATAAATATCCTAAAGATCTATGTGATCTCTAAATTTCATGCATCAATCATCGATGATAAAAAACACTCTTATACTAATTTAAATGCACTCTTATGCTAACTCAAGTAAATTCACAAGATTATAAAAAAATATTAATTCAAATTCAAACTTCTAACTTAAAATCACAACTCAAATCTAAAATTGAGATTTCAAAAATTAAACTAGGCTAATCCTATCATTAAAATTCAAATGTCAAACTAAAATGCTTGTAAAAACATAATACAAAATCTACTTCTATCTCGGCGTACTAAAACAAAATTGATAAACAAAACAAATTCATGAAAACATAACTTGAACTGAGAATCAAATCTAGCTTAATTACAACTATTAAAACTTACAACTATTTATCCATCAAAGCTTGCAAAAGAAACTCTGTCTAAACTAATCCTTTGTTTTAAATTGCAGAAATCAATTTAACACACCATCTAATTTAGTAGCTTGCAAGACAGTTGCTAAGAAATAAAAGACACAACATAACAAATAACTATCTCCTACTAGCAACCTACAGAAGATGAATTAGACAATTAAATTATAAACAACAAACATAGTATTAAAACTACAAAGTACATATAACCAAGAAATAAAATGAATTATAACTATACAAATGAAACACACGATCTATCTATTTAAGTATTCACCCAGACCACTGGTGGGCCCCCCAACAGGCCATGGTTACTCCTCAATAGCAAATCGCAATCTCAAATCAACATGATTCTGTAATTAACTTAAAAACGTAGTCTGAACATAAGTTTGCACAGATGTCTCAATTACACAATGAAATGTCTTCTTAAAATTTTGTCATGTGGTCTGACCACTACTGGTGGTATTTATAATGATTACAGTTCGAGAGGTCTACCACTAGAAGGGTCAACCTCCTTTAAAAATGGAAACTTCCATTAAATGTGCTCTAACAGCTTTGGCTTCTAGAAACTAGATGAGCCACTCGGTGATTAGCATAACCGCCTAATCTGAGATGTCATGAGCTCTGTAGCTGGAGGCCATGAGGGGGAAAAAAACCTAGGTTGTTTATTTTCCCATCACATGCCATCAATATTGTTAAGTATGTGTTATATTCTTTGCACGAGAAGTAGTGTCACATATTTAGGTGGTTTTTTGGCACATGGTTTTTTGTCGGTGGTTTTCTATTTCCGGTTAAGGAATTAGGGTTGTTGACTAATCCAAGTCATTGGGTTAGGGTTTTGGATGTCATTGGCTCCTATATTTAAATTTTATTGTAAACAATGTATCACTATGAATGAATATAGAATATGTTGGTTTTCCCAGTTTGGGTTTCCACGGGAAAAATATCTATGTAATGTTTGTATTTTCCATTGTATTTTTTCTGTTCTTTTACTGAAAATGGTCTGCAGTAAATATTGTACAAGGTTAAAATATACATTTGGTATCAGAGCTTTGTTGGCTTCAGGGGGATGCCTTTGTGGTCAAGGGTTTAGCTTGGGACTGTGATAAGCCTTGTTACAGTGGGAGATCTGTGGTATTGATTTTTCAAGTGAAAAGAAATAGAAAGCAATTCGGATATGGAGATCGAGAAGTTTAATGGGAAAAGTTTTGATTTGAGGAAGCTCAAGATGGAATATCTATTGGTGGATAGAGATCAGTGGATCATGGTAGATCTAGGTACTGCACCTACAAGAACTTCAGCAGATGAATGGAAAAAGTTGGATCGGAAGGCAAAGAGCACAATCTGACTGTGTTTCTCAGATTCAATATTACTAAATGTGTCAGAGGAAGCTACAACCAAGAATTTATGGGATAAGTTGGGGAATTTCTATCAGTCTAAGTCCCTAGTGAATAAAATATTCTTGATAAAGAAGATGTATAACCTGAGGATGAGATATGGAGACTCGATGACGAAGCATTTGAACTCCTTCAATACTGTGGTAAGTTAGTTAGTATCTGTTGAGATTAAAAGTTTAGATGAAGATAAATGTATCATTTTACTATGTTCTTTACCAGACTCATGGGATATTATGGTTGTGGACATAGGTAGTAGTACAAATTCCTTGAAATTTGATGAAGTAGTTTCATCTTTGTTGTCATAGGATATGAGACGAAAGAATATGGAAGAAAAGAGCACAGACATAGTATTCACAAGAGGACGTTCCTAGGAAAGTTATATATCTAAGTTCTCAAGTGGGAGATCTAAATCTAAGGGTATATCTAAATCTCCCAAAAAGTTTGTAAAGGTATGTTGGAGATGTGGAAAAGAAGGGCATTACAAGAAGCAGTGTAGATCCAAAGTTTTGAAAAAGAAGGGATCTAAAGAATCTCCTTCTACAGAAGAAAAGACCTTCAAGGAAAAAGGAGGGGATGTGTACTTGGCTTCTTCCAGAACACATGTAGATCATGAGGCATGGTTGGTTGAATTTGGTGCATCCTTTCATATGACTCCCCACAGGGAGTGGTTCTATGAATATGAAAGGTATGATAGAGGTAAGGTTTTCTTAGGTGATGATTCGAC
Source organism: Picea sitchensis (assembly GCA_010110895.2). Taxonomy (NCBI): domain Eukaryota; kingdom Viridiplantae; phylum Streptophyta; class Pinopsida; order Pinales; family Pinaceae; genus Picea; species Picea sitchensis. The sequence continues at coordinate 16,668 of SNQJ01S0124674.1, read as the reverse complement.
AACCTGAATCATAGGACAAGGAAAATTCAAGTTGAGGCTCATAGATGGAAGGATTAGAACACTTCCTGGTGTTCTACACATCCTAGGTTAGGCCAGAAATTTGATTTTTGTAAGAAAAATGGAAGGTGTAGGGGTAAAAACAATATTTGAAAAGGAAACCTGCAGGATGGTTCGAGGAGAAATGGTGTTGGTGAAGGGAATTTTGTTTGGAACTCTATATAAGCTGCAAGGAAGCACTATTAGTTATGGGTGTAATAGTTCCATTGTTTGTGATATTGGATTTGAAGAAGAAATAACTCCTACAGTATCTGGAGAAAAGGTTATGTTGTGGCATCAAAGACTGGGGCATATCATAGAGAAGGTTCTTCGACTACTACATGGTAAAGGTATGGTTGAAGGTATGTCTAATTGCTCTTTGGATTTTGATTTCTGTGAACATTGTCTATATGGGAAGCATAATCAGGTAAGATTCCCCTCTAGTGCAACGAGGGGAGAAGGAATTTTACAGCTAGTTCACAGTGATGTTTTTGGACCTGTGTCGGTCCCATCATTGGGAAAATCTGTGTACTATGTCTCATTTATAGATGACTTCTCGAGGAATACTTGGATATATTTCCTCGGGAATAAATATGAAGTCTTTGACAGGTTTAAAGAGTTTAAGGCTCTTGTTGAGAATCAAACAGAGAAAATAATTAAGGTGTTGAGGACAAATAATGACGAAGAGTTCTCATAATGGAGTTGTAGAAAGGATGAACATGACGCTAATGGAAAAAGCAAGGTGCATGCTCAGTGGTTCAAAGTTAGGGTAAGAATTTTGGGCAGAGGTAGTGGGTATTGCATGTTACCTGGTCAATAGATCACCCTCATCAGCGTTGGATGACAAGACTCCACAAGAGGTATGGACTGGTAAGGAACTTTATCTGACACATATCAAGGTATTTGGTTGTGATGCATATGTTCATGTTCCAAAGGAAAACAAGAATAATCTAGATAAGAAGGATGAAAAGTGTATCTTTATTGGATATAAAGATGGTATCAAAGGTTATAAGATTTGGAACCCAGAAACTAAGAAGGTAGTGTATAGCCGAGATGTGGTATTTAGAGAAATGAAGGATGTTGTTAAATAGGAAGTCCTACCAAGTAAGGAAGAACAAGAGAAAATAGATTTTTATTTAAATGATGATGAATTAGACTCTACATAAGAACAGGAATCATCAGAAGAAGATCCTCATACTCTAGTATTGGGGAGATCAATTCGAGAAATAAGGCTACCGGAAAGGTATACTCCATCTGATTTCCATTCAAATTTTTCTTTGTCTATTACTAATGATGATCCTATAACTATCAGGGAGGAAGTGGATTCAAAGGATGGAAATCTCTGGAAAAGAGACATGGATGAAGAAATGGAATCTTTGGATAAGAACAAGGCTTGGTATTGTTATAGGTAGATCCCCCTGCGAACAGTTGAATCCCCTCTTAGACCCTAGACTCCTAAGGCCAAGACAGAAAGGTTCTAAGGTTGATCACTGACATCCCTTTAAACCTAGCTAAGCTAATCTATAGAGAAAAGGAATAAGATATTAACCTTTTTACGATGTTTTTCCTTGCCCAGTCCAAGTTGAGCTTTGATCCCCAAGCTCTTCAACGAGTCCTGCAATTCAATCAAATACAAAACACGCTTCCTATTCTACCATGATTAGCTTGAAACTAGATCTATCCATCAAAGACAAGTTCATGTAGATATACATAATATTGAAGGAAACAAGCCAAGAACGTGTATTAATGAGAACTCAAAGGAGATACTTACAGACCTTTGATGAAATTGCAACAGCCTCTTCCAGCTCTCCTTGTCCATCCCCTTTCCCAAATTATCCGCAATCAAAATGACTATGCTTTCACTAACAAATCTCCCTTATGAGATCATAAGTTTGATGTCTTCAAATGTCTCCCCTTCCTTATGAGATCATAAGTTAGGTATTTATCAATCCCCCTTTCACCATGAGGAGGCCTCCTTATATAGGCTTTGGGAGGCCCAACCACCTTAGAGATTATTGGGATAGGTTGAGGATCCTTCTTCATTAGTTGTGGATCCTCCCTAAGATCCAGTCTTGACCTCAAATTCGAATCCAACTAATTTTAGAGATGACGGGGATCTTTCCCTGATTTTCCTCAACAGCCCAATATTTCCTCAAATAGCCCAGCACTCCCCCAGAATGGTTCACAGAGCATTGCAACGCTCCCCCAAAGGAGGGCAAGGAGCGTTAGTGCTCCCCATCAGTGGGTAGGGGAGCGCTTGCCTTCACAAGTGATTTTTAAGTGGTTTTCTTAAGGAAAAAGGATTTGTACTCTTTGTCAAATGACATGTCCTTATTTTAACCAGTCTTTGAGGATGTCTCAAGTATCCCTATGATTTTGTTTGGGATATGACATAAGAAAGATGACAGTATGATATTTGCAACATTTGAGGCCAAAGTGTGACACTTGTAATGACAACAATAGGTCATCATTGAAGTGATTCATTTTGATTTGTAACAGATTTCCCCACAAAGTGTGAAGTCAGAAGATGGAAACTGATGACTGAAGTCCAATTTTTGTTAGAGGTATATCCCCTTGCAGAAAAGTGAATCCCCTCTTGGACCCTAGACTCCTAACTCCAAGACAGAAAGGTGCTAACGTTGATCACTGACATCCCTTTAAACCTAGATAGGCTAATCTATAGAGAAAAGGAAGAAGATATGAACCTTTTTACGTTGTTTGTCCTCACCCAGTCCAAGTTGAGCTATGATCCCCAAGATTTTCAATGAGTCATGCAATCCAATCAAATACAAAACATGCTTCCTATTCTACCATGATTAGCTTGAAACTATATCTATCCATCAAATACAAGTTCATGTAGATATACATAATCTTGAAGGAAAGAGGCCAAGCACATGTATTAATGAGAACTCAAACGAGATACTTACAGATCTTTGATGAAGTTGTAGTAGCCTCTTCCAGCTCTCATTGTCCAGCCCCTTGCCCAAACAATCCGCAATCAAAATGACTATGCTTACACTGACAATTCTCCCTTATGAGATCATAAGTTTGATGTCTTCAAATGTCTCCCCTTCCTTATGAGATCATAAGTTAGGTATTTTCTCAATCCCCCTTTCACCATGAGGAGGCCTCCTTATATAGGCTTTGAGAGGCCCAACCACCTTAGAGATTCTTAGGATAGGTTGAGGATCCATCTCCATTAGTTGTGGATCCTCCCTAAGATCCATCCTTGACCTCAAATTTGAATCCAACTGATTTCAGAGATGAGGGAGATCTTTCCCTGATTTTCCTCAACAACCCAATATTTCCTCAAACAGCCCAATGCTCCCCCAGAATGGTGCATAGAGAATTTCAACGCTCCCCCAAAGGAGGGCAAGGAGAATTAGCACTCCCTGTCAGTGGGTAGGGGAGAGCTACCCTTCAAAAGTTATTTTAAAGTGGTTTTCTCAAGGCAAAAGGCATTGTATTCTTCATCAAATGACATGTCCTTCTTTTAACCAGTCTTTGAGGATGTCTCAAGTATCCCTGTGATGTTGTTCAAGATACAACATAAGCAAGATGAAAGTATGATATTTGCAACATTTGAGGCCAAAGTGCAACACTTGCAACACTTGTAATGATGACAATAGGTCATCATTGAAGTGAGTAATTTTGAAGTGTAACAAATTTCCCCCCAAAGTGTGAAGTTAGGAGATGGAAACTGATAACTGAAGTACTTTGTAGACTTCTTCGAGAAAGGGTATGGATGCAAAGAACCTGGTAGAATCTACACACAACCATCAAACAAATATTATGACATGTTTCAAACCCAGGGTAGGCATACCTATGCCTGGGTGATAAATACTTGCAAGGTATGGCCGCCATAAGATACATTGCGGATCCATAATTGTATAAACAAAAAGATATAGCCACAAAAGATACAATTTGGATATATACTTTCGTATCGTAGACAAATCGTAGCCACGAAAAATACATAGTGGATCTACGAGATGACAAGACATAGCCACGAACCAATACAAAGTGGATCTATGTAACAATATATGTGTCAATATTCTTAAAAGAAACTTCGTCGCAACCTGGGCAAAGTGTATATCAGAGTGATCACTCAACCCAGGGTCTTCTTACCGATCCCGATGCAGTATGAATCTAACCATGTGAATAGATGTCTTGTTGTCAAACAGGGTAGAAACCACTTGATTACTGGTCAATGAGGTAAACCGTTAACAAGCGCGAGGGAGATCACCATTGATGTCAATGATTCCCAAGGTACCCTAGTACATTCCAGCGAATGTGAATAAATGAGTTGAATTTGAACATTTTTGGAATCATCCAATCATAGGTCAATGATGTAAACCCATTTTCGGAAGTGAGGAGGCCTGCCATTGAGGCATGTAGGTCCCAAGGTACTAACTAGTTTCTAGGTCTAGTTCCCGGATAATGTGATGAAGTTGAAAGGAAACAGACTTGTCGCAGGAGGGACTTGATGTATCCCCCATCAACGACATGAAACTAACATAGAGATATAAGGTGGTGAATCCATTGAGAACAGACTGACATGGGTGTTGAAACAAGAAATTTGTGATGGTTGACTCTCGAGGCAGATACTTCCCTTGAACATTGAGGCACAACAGCGGAAACATGACATGGACCAAAACATGATGATGCAATGGATACTGTGACTTTCATCGGGTAACCCAAAGGAGTAAAGTAACTTAGAGGATTGGTTCAGTGTAGAGGTTCAATAGAGTAAAATGTATGCAAAGACAAAGCATCATGTTCAAGGGAGATTGTAAGAGTGACTTGTGTTGTTTTCAAAAACTGCTTGGCTTTCTTCCTTCAAAATTTTCCCCCATCCAAATAGATGAGTACCTCTTTTTAATTTAACGATCTCGAGGAGGATAACACATGCTCGATACAACTCACCTTTGGTGAGTCCCTCTTCCTTTGTTTAACGAACTAGAATAAGTAAGGTTTCGGTCCCATATGCGACCTTCAATGTATGATTGTTTAACGAGTCTAGAGAAGGTAAGATCAGTGATTTTTCATGTTTATAGAGTCTGAAAATAACTTAAAGATGTATCCAGGGTTTTCCTTTTTCGTAATGTTAGTCTCGTGAGGCCTAAAAAGAGATAAATTATCACTCAAAATATGCCCTTTCAAACATTTTAATGAGTGGGAAAGGAAGCAATATCACTCGACAATATTTTCATGTTTAGAGAGTCTGAAAAGAGCTTAAAGGAGACTCCATGGGGTTTATTTTTCGTATAACCTTTATGAGTACGAAAAAGTGATAAAATTCTACCTGGTTACATTCTCATGTTTTTGCAAACACGAGAAAGAACAAAGTCTAAGCTTGGTATTGGTTTCATTTTTACACAAGCTTGAAACAAAATTAAAATATGCTTGTAAATTCCCAACGTAATTTCCAAAGGTTGGGATACCAATGGATGGTTGGTACTCTGCCCCCAGCTTGAAAATCTAGTGGATTAACTCTAGAATTATAATCAAAGGCTGGAGACATGCCCCCCCAAGCTTCAATTCATTCCCTGACTTTGAGGTTGTCACCAATTGCTCTACTATATGGAGAAAAAGGATAAGCGTGGATGAAATGAAGGTTCAAATACGAGACCTAACAAAAGACTTGACTCAACATCTATGAGATCTAGCTAAAGACTCAACTTTATATCTACGAGATCTAGCGAATGACTCGACTTGAAGGGAGAGGTGATTGTTTCTTTTTTTAATGAGCTTGACACCAAAACAGAACTATGCTCAAGGCTCAATCCCTAGATTTTTGTTTCATTTTTTAACGAGATTGTGACAGAGAGGAAAACTATGCTCATGGCTTATGTTTCATTTTTTAACGAGCTTTCCACAGAGAAGAAAAACCATGCTCGTATTTTTCATATTGATCATGGCTTCCAAGAGGACAATGCTCTGGAAGGACACCATGTCAAGGAACAAAAGTCGGACATGGCTTCTAAGAGATCTTCACTGGACGGAAGAAAAACACTCTAGAAAGAACACATGTCGAGGTCCATGATGGGGGTAAGTATATCAATATCCAATAGCCCTACCGAAGAGATCACCATGTCAACTACCGTATCTAATTCATCGAAAGTTGAATTCATGGGAGACAACGCCACATAATTGACCTGTGGAAGGGGTGATACCGGCTGCATATAAAACCTATTTAGGGAGGTCATTGTGTTGGTAATCAAGTCAGGACCAATGCATGAAAGTTGATAAATAGCCACAATCCTTCCATCATGAGGGGAAGATATCAGACGCAAAAAAGTGGACACAATATCTTTCATGGCATAGACATAATATCACCCAAGGAGTAAATCAAAATCCAAGGGGTCCTGGACTACCATAACATCAATAAAGACAGTTTTACCTCCCAAAGTTATGGGAAACTGGGGAAGGATCCCTAAAGGGTGACTGGTTCTTCTTTTAAAATCGAATATATTATGGGTAACCGACACAAGCTAAGGATAACCCAAAGCTTGCCAAGAAATAGAGGACAAAATACTAATGGACGAGCCTTTATCTATCAGTGCATGAGGAATGTCTCGACCAAAAACCTGTACTGCAATATTGAAAGGCATGTGAGAGGGAAGACGAGTTCCAGTTGGCACACCCCAATCAAAAAGGATGGCCTCATTACTTGGAGGGAGTTTTGCGGGAGAAGGAGAAATGCCCCCCAGCATGGTAGATTCTGTATCAACGAGAAAAACGTGGGCATAATCGGCTTTACTCTCTAGCGGGAGAGTAGGATTGATTGATAACGACATCAAATCGACCACTTGGGTTTCATTCTCCAAGGGGAGAATGGGGTCGACAAGTGGAAACAGATCGAATTCTTGGGTTTCACTCTCTAACAGGAGAGTGGGATTGACCTAAGAGGGGATCAGATCAACCACTTTGTCAATTGGTTCAACTAAGGACATGAATAGATTGACGACATGATCAACCAGACTAACCAATGAAGGGATCGGAGAAACCACTTTGGCACTCGTCATAGGAGGAATGGGATTGACCACATTGGCACTCTTCAGATGAAGGGTGGGACTAACCAATTACGGGAATGGATCAGTCACTTGGGTTTCACTTTTCATATGAAAAGTGGGGTTGATCGATGACAGAACTGGATCAGCTGCTTTGGTTAGTGGTTCAACCGAGGATGAAACTAGATGGACCACCTGATCAACCACACTGACTGGGATGGAACCATATTTACCATTCCATCAACTAAAGATGGGTTGGGGGAAATCTTATGAACCAATTGGAAGTTGAATCTTTTCCAAAAGAGAATAAGCTATGTCCATACGAAGACAAAGGAGAGAATAATGATCACCTTCTCATAACATACAAGGAAATTTGACAGTTTTCTTCTTCTTACCAACCTTAACGTCACTAGTTGACGGGGCATCACCAACATATCTAGAAGAGGTCGTTGATGTGGAGGACCACATTTATAAGACCTTGGGAAGACCAGGGAAATACCTCAAAAAGTGGTCACCCTTACAAAGACTGCAAGGGAATTTGGGTTTCAGATTCTTAGTTTTAATCTTGTCGACCTCATCAACACTCCCAGTATGATTAATAGTAGTTGTTTTCTTGGATCCAACATCTGATATGGTTGGAGTCTTGTTCCTTTTCGAGTTCTTCTTATTCTTCTCTTTATGTTTCTTCTTCTTCTTATCAACTTGGCTACTTGCTTTAGATATTTCACTAGGCAAAGAAGGAGAAAGGGAAGGAGACTTAATGGGTGAAGAAGGTGAAAAGTCGACATGAGGTTGATGTGTGGGTGGTGTACTTACATCTGAAGCATTAGGTGCAACTGAAGCACTGGGAAGATTCAATATCACCGGAGTGGGGAACAACCAAATCGGTAATCCGATGGTGAGTCTCGGAAGACTCAGTGTGGCAATGTATGGAGGACCAATGTTTCCAAAAGAAGGAAAGGTGAAAGGTTCCCAGGGACAAGGGTTTCCTCCATTAGTACTCCCAAGAGTTGATGCCATTAACACTAACATCCACTAAGTAAAACAAGCAACACACGCTATGAATCTATGTTACACATTATTTTCGTCATCCCTATGACCATTAATGATGTAAACCTATCTTTTGCCTTCAGAGGGGTCAGTGGCCTGAGTTCCTAAAGAAGGAAGGGAGAAGAACTTTTCCTGAGAAAAGAAGTTGCATTTTCCTTTGTAAAAACCCTATAAAAACGCAAGTTCACAGGCTGCATTATAGCTAGGGTGAGAGAATACCTTATTCTTGCAGGCTGCATCATAGCTAGGTCATGAGGAGTTCGCAGTCTACTCTATAGGCAGGGTGCGAGAATCCTAACATGTGGGAAAAACAAGCATCTTCTTAATGCTTCTAGAAGGAGAAACTTCCATGGTGAGGTGGCATCTGAATGGTTTGGATATTACTCGCTTTCATGATTTATTGGGATCATCCTAACCTCCTCACCTTATCCTCTTCATCTTATAAAAGGAGAGGAGCTCTCATGGAGAAAGAGTTGTTTTTTGGCTTGGGATTGTTAGCTTGGTTAGAGTGGCTTTGAGATTTTCTTTGTCAAGATATATTGTGAGTAGCTATCACATCCATGGTCTCAGAATTCTTGGAGTGGAAGTGTGTGGGGAATGAAGGACAGTTGGAAGGGACATTATGACATCAAGGCCATGGTTGTAATCTCTCTTTCACATTTAATATGATATAGTAATATGATTCTTTCCTATAAATCTTGTTGTGTTTTATTGTATGATTCCTTGATCACATACATAGGTTTATATTGAGTTTATGCTATTACTATCACCTTGGTTGGTTGCATTCTTTTGCAGGTTCATCATGGTATGAGCGTTGGAATGGAGCTAGGATGGCGATGATGAAAGGAAGTGGCATTTAAATGGTATGTCACCTATCCCTCTTTAGTTAGTAAATTCAATATCTAAAACTTAAGGAAAGCATCATGTTCTGGTGTGTTTTGTTCTAGATCTAGGAGGATCTAGGGAGATCAGTTAGTGTCCGCACCTACCGATTTATCCGATAACAAAATTGGTGACCATACTGGGGAACAGATTGTTTCCTAGTTAGTCTAGTTTCCCTTGCTTTGATTGCTTGATTTATGGTCTCTGAGTCTGTGGGAAATCCATCCAGACTCTCTGGATCTGAAAGTTCACTCAAAATTTTTGTCCTTTTTCCAATTTTTTCTTGATTATAAACCTTCTCGCACTGTACCTTGGCATGGCCTATGAGAATCATTGAAGTTCACACCCTACTATGTAATCCAGTGTGACATGTAGTTATTTATTCAGTCACAAGAACTTCCCCCCACGAGCATCAAACTCATGTTGATCCTTCACCTTCTTCACCAGTAAGGTCTTCTTCGCCTTCTTCGCTTGCAAGGTCACCTTTCGTTTCATCTTCTTCGTCGAGTGAAAGTTCTGAAGATAGTAACCCGGTGAATAAGAAGAAGAAGAAAAGGAAGATTAAGAAGAAGAAAGATAAACAAGGGTCAAAGCTTCTAACCACTGACAAACATGTTGGAAAACAACCAGTTACTATTAATCGTGCTGGGAGTGTTGATGATGTCAAGATCACCCAAACAACTCGTAATCCCAAGTACCCTTGCAGGATTTGTAAGGGTAGCCATCTTCTTAAGGATTTCCTTGGTCTATCCAAGGTTATAGAAGCATGGTCTACACACCCTCGCCAACCCATGTCATTAGCCTCTGAACAACATGTTGATTACCCCCCATCAACCAGTCATGATACGGTTGGGAAGAAGAAAAGTAGAGTCAAGTTCACGTGTATGTTATGCAAAGGGATTCATCTCACTCACCTTTGTTATCGTATGGATGAAGCCTCGAAATTACTAGAAGACATGATTGTTTCACAGCCTCAACTTCCAGCTGCTTACCATAAGCTTTCTCTGAACCCCCCTATAGTTGATGGAATGATCACTCTGGTCCCTTCATCGGTCAATCCGGTTGATCATGTCGTCAATCTAGTCACGTCCTTAGTTGAACTAGTTGACAAAGTGGTTGATCTGATACCATCCTCGATCAATCCCGCTCTCCCCTTAGAGAGTGAAACTAAAGCGGTTGATCTGATCCCATCCTCCATCGATCGTACTCTCTCATTAGAGAGTGTCACCAAAGTGGTCGATCTATTTCCACCTATCGATCCCATTCTCCCCTTGGAGAATGAAACCCCAAGTGGTCGATCTGATCTCGTCATCAGTTGATCCTACTCTCCCACTAGAGAGTAAAACCGATATTGCTCATGTTTTTCTCGTTGACACAGAATCTACCGTGCCGGGGGGCATTCCTTCTTCTCCTGTGGAACCTCCTCCAAGTAATGAAGTCATCCTTTTTAATTGGGGTATGCTAACTAGACCTCGTCTTCCCTCTCACATTCCTTTCCAGATTACAGTACAGGTTTGTGGTTGAGACGTTCCTCAGACATTGATAGATGAAGGTTCATCTGTTAGTATTTTGTCCTCTATTACTTGGCAGGCTTTGGGTTATCCTCCACTTGCATCGGTTACGCAGAATCTGTTATATTTTAATAGAAGAACCAGTCAACCTTTAGGGACCCTTCCTTAGTTTCTTGTAACTTTGGGAGGGAAAATTGTCTTTATTGATGTCATGGTAGTCCAAGACCCCTTGGATTTCACCTTACTCCTTGGGTGAGATTATGTATATGCCATGAAAGATATTGTCTTTACTCTTTTTCATGTGATATCTTTCCCTCACGATGGACGATTTGTGACTATTGATCAACTTTCATTCATTGACCCTGACTGGATTGCCTCCTTAAATGGTTCTTATATGCAGACGGTATTGTCCCCACCACAAGTCAATTATGTGGCGTTGTTGCCCATGGCTTCAAATTCTTATGACTTAGATCCAGTAGTTGACATGGTGATCTCTTCGATAGGGTTGTTAGAGCCTAATCTCTTTACTCTTGTCATGACCCTCGACATGGTGTCTTTCCAGAGTGTGTTTCTTCCTTCCAGTGAAGACCTCTTAGAATCCATGACCGAGTTTTTTCCCTTGACATGGTGTCCTTCCGGAGCATTGTCCTCTTGGAATCCATGATCAAGAAGACATCAAGGATATTTTTTGTGTCTCTGAGGAAACTGTTGGTGTCTAAAGATGTCCTAAAAACAACCTTAGTTTAACATTAATTTATCAACCCGGAGATTCATCTTTTATCTCAAGAATATCAACAAAGTCTATGCAGGTAGCCTAAAATCATGTAGCTAAACCAAATCTGATTCCATCAACAATCAAGTTCCTCAAACGTTCACCAAAGATTCTAAGAACTAATGGAATAGAGATCTGATTACTAAGATGTTGTAAAATGGAAAAGAACTAATTAATCTATTGAATTCACTTAACTAAAAAGAAGTAATTGAATCTAAGTAAGGACTTGCAAAATTAACTATCAATTATGAATTCTGATTACTTGAAAGGAAATAACGAATTTCCCTATCTATGGAAAGAAACAACAATTATAATCTAATCGGAAGAGACAATGAATGTAAATTTTACCGAAAGGAACAACTATCATAACTTTAACTGAAAGGAACAACTATTGTAACTTTAGCCGAAAGGAACAGCAATCGTAAGTCTAAGGAAAAGGAACAGTGCAGATGAAAATATGAGGAGCTATCAAGCAACAACTTCAGAAATGGAAATCATAATGGAAATCATTAATACTTGAGGGAAATGTATATAATCTATACACAAACAATCGTAAAATCATTAACACACTTATGCATTTATCCTTGGCTATTGTAAAAGAGATCTGAATCACAAAATAGAAATCAAAATTCGAACTAATACAATTACAGAACAAGACAATAGCTCCTTCATAATAGGCCCTCGGTCTTCAGAAGTACTGCTACGAGAAAATCAGAGCACAAAAATGATAAAAACACTCAAAACTTTCATTGATTCCATGGCTGGTAAAACATTTACAAAAACTGCTTGCACAGAGCAATTCTGAGTCTAAATACTTGAATGTGTTTTTTCCTCCCTTTTTCTGGATCTATTACACTCTTATATATTACAACAATTTGGGTAAATCAAGCTATCCTGAGGATCAAAAGATCCTCAGGATTTCTTTACTATTATAAAGTTACAATATAGACAATGCATTATTTTCAAAACTGCTTTGCACCTAAAAAGTCTTCAACCTCCAATAGCTTGCACATAGCCAAGATCTCTTTAGTTATCTTTGACAGTTATTTATCCAATTCTGCAACAAAATCAAACCATTCCAATCGTAATTTTGAATCTATTTAATAAAACTTCAATAACAATCCTAAGGGACATATTAATCATGTTCTTTCCTATTTATCCCTAACTATTTAAAGAATCAATCAAAATCATATCATGAACTGTGGGAAAAAGGAAGATATTTATACCTTTTTCGTAACCCAACATAACCCCCATCTTACCTTCTTGCATGTCCTCATGCAAGCTAGAGTCTTTCATGTAAAGCAGTTATATTGTAGGGAGGAAAAGTTGATTCACCAGGTCTCCTAAAACCATGGCTTCTTTTGATTTCATCAAAAGAGGCATCCTATCTCTTTTTATTAATTTGATAATCCCTCTGGTAAATTTCTGGAGGAAACCAGAGGAGAGGGGGGTTATACTTGCATCCCATACAAGTAGGTCCTTCCTCCTAGAGTATTCTAGAATATCTTTCCACTCTGAAGGTTTCTGCAAAGAAATTCCTAAATCCAAAGGGCTCTCTATTTTTAACCTCATCAGAGGATACATCCCATCTTAGCTTGGAAGCAGCAAGAGCTTCTTCCTTGAATTCTCCAAAATATGTGATACCTGAGTGGATGACATGTAAATGGATAGGAGCCAATGAGTCCACAACCCCTACCCTTTTCATGAAGGTCTTGTGTCGCATGATGGCTGGGAAGGATTTTGGAGGCTCTCCTCTAATCCAAAGATCTAAACCAGTTTCCCTATTTATGAACATTTTGTGAGCCTTACCCCATCTGACCTGGTTCCTAGTAAAGGACAATAATGCTTGGAACTGTAAGTCCCTTATGAAGAGGCCAGGGTTGTCTCCTCTAACTTCTTCCAAAATGAGATTATGGAAATATAATTCACACAGCAGGTATTATACCTTCTCTTCCTGATCTCTGAAACATGAAATAAATTCTGGAACAATGGAAAATCAAATGGGTTTACCTGCTCTGATGGCCTTCACTCTCAACAATAGATACCATTCCAGAAAGAATAAAACATAATTAGTGGCAGGGGCTCTGCAATTGATGGCATCAGAGTAAACATCACAGATGTGTTTGATTTTCTCCAAAGCTTTTTCCAATTGGGTTTGCACCTTTTTGATCTTCTCTTAGTCTCTGGTAAGCGCAACATAAGTCTCACCCTCTATTGTTGTCATGTCCTTCAACTCTTTAACAACCCTTTGATATTCAGTCCTAGTTAGCATTTCATGTTGGTGTTGTACCAATGCTTGTTGTGCTTGTGTAAGTTCTGCTTTAGTCTATCGATGATGACACTCTGTGCTTGAGATTGAGATGCTTGGTATTCTTCCATAGCACTCATATCTTCCTTGGATTGAATCAATGCTTGTTGGGCTTGTCCCAATTCTTCTTTTAGCTTATGAATGATGGAACCTTGTGCCTGAGATTGGGATGCTTGATATTCATTCATTTCTTCTCTGGAGCAAATTAATGCTTATTGGGTCTATGCAAGCTCTTCTTCCAGTCTATTCATGATAGTACTCTGTTCCCGAGACTGCTCTGTTATCATTAGTAATTCGCCTTTGTTTTGAATCAGGGTTTGTTGAGACTTCAGTAGTTCTTCCTCCAGTCTCCTAATAGTATCATTCTGCTCAAAAAGTTGAGTTGTTTCCTCTAAAATCAAATTTTCTATCTATATCCCTACAGAAGTTGTACTAGTTGCTTTCTTAGGAAGAGGATTTCTTCCTTGCATTCTACCCTTTTTATTTTTCTTTCTTCTGTGGATCTTGTCTGTTAGTTCTAACTGTTTTCTCAATTCCTTGATAATCCCCTTGAGTTTTCCCACCTTCTGATTTAATACCACAGCCCTCTTAGCCTTTTTCTTCAACAATTTGTTTTCTTTCTTTAATTTCCTAATTTGTTTCTAGCTTTTGGCTGATTTTTGTTTATGAGGGATCTCAAGGTCTTCTTCATTTCGTCCAGTAGATGGTTGTCCCTCTGTTCCTTCTAAGTGCTCTGGTTGTCCAAGAGGGTCTCCTATTTCAAAAATAAATTCCTCATGTACTGTGTTGTCTGGAAAGGACATTTCAATGTCAGGAAAGTCTTCAGCTGGTTTTGAAAAGGAGGTTGGTTCTGGCTCTTTTTCCAGATTATTTTCATCTCTGTTAGTTGAGGTTCCTAAATTCCCCAAAACCTGAGCTATTTCCATCTCATAGCTCTTCAAAAAGTGTCTTGTCAGGTTCTCTATTGCAGGTTGGGTGTCTCCCTGATTCTCCTTTTGTGTTGTCTACTCTGCTTGCTCAATTGCTTGAACATTTTCCTGTAAAGGTTGTTCTATGAAATTATGAAGTTCTTCAGGGTGCTATGTTGCATCATGAACTGCTTCAGTTGTTTCCTGAGTTTGTTTTCTTCTCCTCCTTGTCCTAGGGGGGGATCTAAGAGCAACCATTGTTCTCTTCTTTATTTTTGTTAATGCTTGTGTCTGTGAGGTCTGGGCCTCAGTGATTTGAGCAGGTTCTGCTTCAACTTTGGTTTGAGGTGGTGGAATTTCTCTTTGGGTGGTGGTCACCTGCTCTAGTTGTGGAGTTCTATTGGCCTAAATAAAATTCTCCCAAGTCAACTGAGTTTGACTCAATGCTTTATCCACTATTATTTTTACTAATCTATGGTGGCTAATGACAGTAACAGGATCCTTGGACTTTTGTGTTCTTAAGGCAACTTCATGTAGTATGGTATGCAGGAAGAAAGGTAGATTAAGTACTAATCGTTGCTTCAAGGCTACCAGCAATTTGAGATTGCGAGGTCAAATTACATCGTATCGTCCATCACAGGTGATGTACCACTGAACTATCCCCGCCAATTCCTTCCACGGTTCACTGAGGGTACTGGGATTAAGTCTCTTTCCTTTTTTATCCAATTCTTCCCCAAGTTCTGTGAAATATTCCACGGCTTCCCTCAGCTTCGTGTATTTCTCTGTCCATTGAATGTCTATGTTAGGGAGGCATGTGAATTCTGTTACGATTTCCAGGGTAACTGAGATTTTTATTCCTTGCACCGTAGAGATTTCTCCTTGCAGGTTTTGAAAGAATTCGAGCGTGAAGTTTGTGTCATAACCTTGCAAGAAGCTAAAGTACTCGGTCCGCCCTAGGTGATGTAGGATTTCTCTTGCCTATTTTGTAACATGGAGTAATGTTGGATCTCTGTGCATGCTTCTACCACCCATATTTCTATGAGAAAGAAAGAACTACTATCGTTCATGTTTACAAATTCGGTTAGACCAGCTTTGGAGAAGCAGATGCCAGAAATGGAAAATATCAGTAACAGCGAATGTATAAAGACGTGGGTTTTTATTTATTGCAATCATTACAGCTAGTCGGGAAGTGTGTCGAGCATCCCCCCCATTAATGTAGAGGTCATCCTCGACCGTCAGTGTAGGCGGAAGCAATGAGTGCAGTTATTTTCGGGTGAGAGGTAATGATTGCATCGTCGCTGCCAGTAGGGGCTAACCATAGATAATTTTCAAAAATACACATGCCACCAAAAATCATTTAAACGATAGTCGTTTGATGTGTGGAATTTGTAAATATATTACACCTATGTGCAAAAATATGATTTATGGAGAAATCAATCAAAAATAAATTAAATCTGTTCATTTTTTTTGTAATAGTCCACATAACATAATATTGTTACTTTTCCAAGTGATTGAGTATAACTGATATGATAGCCTCATTATTTGAGTAAAGGAGATCTAGAGACACGTAGAAACTTGGTATTTTGAGATAATATTCCATACCATAGGCAGAGCCGCTGCTGCCGGCAAGCACCCATAGCCTTGGTGGGGTTGCCTTTTAACCCTTAGATGAGCCTTTATCCTTAATACACATGCGAATCATCTTTTTCCAAAAAGACCATTATCCTGGTTTGGTAGCCAGACGATGATAATGCCACACACTAGATTGTAACTTAAGTGAACAAGCCATCTCGTGATGAGACCTCTTGTCCTTTGACAAAATAAAATGTCAAAGGCCATTTCCCTGGTGTGGTAGCCATAGTGGGAATGTCACTTATGTTAGTATCCTATGATCGTGGTAGGTTGGCTCGTAATGAGACCCGTCGTTCTTTATGAAAAAGGTTTGTATTGTGTATCTCTATTTATTTGTATCTTTTCTTAATAAATATTTGAATTGTCTTTTCCCAAGAAGACCATTATCCTGGTTTGGTGGCCAGATGATGATAATGCCACTCACTAGATTGTAACTTAAGTGAACAAGCCAGCTCGTGATGATACCTCTTGTCCTTTCACAAAAGAAAATGTCAAAGGCCATTACCCTGGTGTGGTAGCCATAGTGGGAATGTCACTTACGTTAGTATCCTATGATCAT
>SNQJ01S0124673.1:26573-37868 GCA_010110895.2 Picea sitchensis | reverse complement strand
TATGGAAATAAATATGTTGAACAATTGGACTCCTTTGTGGGTGTTTCCATGATGATCTGAGTAGAAAATGAACATTTTAATGATTGAATATTTGGGTCAAAAAGAGTATGTTGAAAATGGTTTGAAGGGTTTGAAACCAACTTTTGCAAATAATTTCCTATGGCTGTTGCACACTTTTAATGTTGCCACTGTTCATGCTTGGGTATGAACCACATTATTAATCATCTAATAAACATAATAGTGAGATAAATACAAACAAGTTTATAAATGAAATTCATGAAGTCGATTTGCGAACTGAATTTGCGTGCACATAACAAATTCAAAACAAAAAGATGGTCTTCAAAATATGTATCCAATGTGTAGCAACTTTTAAGGCTCCTCATCAAGCAATCCACATCAAAACTTGCAGTTCCAGTAGTGTCTTCCTTTGAGTGCATCATTTGAAAGGTATTAAAATGTGCCTTGGACATGTACAACATCCTCCAAGTGAAAGATATTCTTTTTGAAGTGTGCTCATATGAAAATAAATGAGGGTGCTATTGAATTCTACTACAAAAAATCTAGAAATTTTATAAAAATCTGCTTCAAAAACACACTTGTAGATCCATCATTTTTTACTTTCTAAGAATTGTGTTTGCATGTTCCTCAATTTTCTATATGGGGCACAAAACCCATATCTCAAAATTCCTTAAATTGGCTTCAAATGATTTCAATCTTTGTGAAAAAAGTGCCCTTCAAATAGGATGCTACAGGAAAATTTGGAAAGTTTATTAAAATCTACTTCAAAAACATACTCGTAGATCCATCATTTTTCACTTTCTAAAATTGTTGTCCGCTTTATAGTCAATTTTATATTGGGGCACAAAACCCATATCTCGTAATTCCTTAATTTGGCCTCAATTGATTTACATCTTTATGGAAAAAGTGCCCTTCAAATAGGCTTCTATAGGAAAATCTGGAAAGTCTTCTACAGGAAGCAGACTGCTACAGAAAATAAATCTACTACAAGATGGTTGAAATTCGACTTAGGAAATATCCATGAATTTGAAGTATGGGAATGAGGTGGTTTCCCAATAGTTTTGTTGTAGCATGATCACAACCAACACCGAGTTGTTAAAACATGCACACTTAAACAAATATTGTGGGTACTGAAAACTTGGAAGGATGAAGGTTGAAAACCAATTGTTGAATTGGCTGAATGACCTCTGTTTTATTTTTGGGACAAGGTTGCTATAGGAAATATGGGTGTGAATAATTACAGGAAATTATCCCTTTGCATGCTAGTGGCAACCAAATCCTTGCTCCATTTTTCTTTGCAGTAGGTATATGTTTTGAATGCCATTGTACTGTTACTAAACATTCATTTTTTCACTCTTCTCCATCAAAATCATCCTGGAACTACATAATTTCTAGAAAATAAATACTACTAGAATAAGAATAGAAACATAATAGGAAGATATGAGAATGACTATTGTAGGAATTCTGAACATATAAAATGAAGAGAATGACACCTTCTTACTACTTAGGCTACTGAGCTATGCTTGAAATTGAGCCAATATTTATTTAGAACTTTATTCACTACCCTACCCTACTTGAGAAAAAGAAGAAACTGTTTTCAAGTATAAGAGTACTTCCAATGGATCCATGTGCGTAGAAAAACTATAAATGTACCCATATCCACACATGAGAAGTATACCTCAATAAGTACCAGGATATGGGGTGCTAGCTGCTCGAGAGGAGATTATGCCAAGAAGTGTTGAAGGATGGAGTGGTACCTCAACTTGATGACTATCTGGAACCATTCTTCAATGTAATCACTACTCATTATAACCTCTTCTTCATTAGTAGTGTTGGATTGCAAATCCTTCTTTATCATACCTTGTAGATCTTTGAACAATTGGCTCTTGCATAAAGGATTCAGGTACAAATTTGCAGGAAACTCTTCAACCTCAAGTTCTAATGCCCGCTCCTCATCAAATGTTGTCCATGGATTTTTTAACTCTTCTCCAAATTCATAAGAAGAATCAGGAAAAACTTCTAGAAATCATTGTTTCTCACGGAATGTTTGATCTTCTATTTCCTAGAGTGTAGGTATGTTCCTGATTGCTATCAGGATTTTCTCCTCTTGAGATGTATAAATGTTTCATATTGCTACCAACATTTGAGATATTTCTTGGAGTAAAATCTTCCTTTATTCAACAACTCTTGAGTAACTTTGAAGGATCATTGTTGGATATTAATATCTATCTTGCACATAGATTAGTGTATAGGGGGCATTTTTGAATCAAAAATTACAACTTCTACATAAAACAAATGTCAAAGTAAAGAGTGTACTTGGCCACTTCATGCTATTAAGACCTTGTTGTCACCAAGGCTTATGCTAAAATGTTGGTTCCATGAAAAATAAATTCCCAACATAACAAGGCCCGTAGAGACTCACTATAGATTTTTGCATCGATTTTTCCCTTCGAGTTACACTCCACATCTCCTGTAATGCGCGTTCGAAAAAAAATTAAAACCAATTGCACGTACTTTCAGATTAGCTCCTTAAGCACTTCCCCGACAACGACACCCAAATGTGGGTTAAATTATAGACCAATAATATTATACCTGAATTATCAACCCGGATTAGTAAACTTCTGAATTTCTCAACAAAGTATATGCAGAACGATCTCAATATTCCTCTTGAGACTAAAAAACAATCTACAACAAAACTATAACTGATACATGCAGTCATGCCTCTCTTTCAATCATGAGTAATCATTTAGTAGTAATATTGATGATCATAAATTTCATAAAAAGGAAATGCAACTTTGTTAATCGAAGAATCACCAAGTGATTACTAATGTTAAAGCATGATTTTGTTGTTGACAAGCATCAATGTGGATCACACATTACAAGAATCATAACAATACTCTAATCAATTTCTGAAACCATAACACATGACTAAAACTACATGAATTGAATAAAATTACACAACAAAAAGGAAACTATTTGGAAACATATACCAAAGGGAGGAGCCCCTGCCTCCCTTGGCATACACTTCCAAGAAAGACTACAGTGGAGAAATTTTGATCCGCAACAAGTTATTTATTTAGAATTCTCCAAACATTACAATGATCCTCCTTTTACTCCCCTTATCTACATTGATCCTCCTTACATTTATACATGTAGCTTACATCTCATAGAAAGTAAATGGTTACACAATAGTGAGACTAGATCCAAAATACATGTATCTACAACCAACACAAACTTGATTAAGGAAACTAGAAGCACAACAACTTGATCCTAAAAAACAATATTCCAAAATTCATCCATAAGAGGCAAAACTATAGGAATTTAGGCGTTTACAGGATATCATGGAAAACCTATCTTAAAGATCCACCCATATCTCCCAAACCGTTTCTTGTTTTAAAAATCTTATTTAGAGTCACCTAATTTGGGGCATTCTGCACAAAAAACATGGTTTAGAATTTTGATATTCGTCCTCATATGCTCATAAATTGTGAACAAAGTTCATTGTCTAGAAATAGGCCACTACAGGTATTCCAATAGTACTATAGGAATTGGAAGATGCCTACTATTCCAGTAGTCACATAGATTGTAATTCTAGTAGTAAACTTATTGAAATGCACAAGTAAGTTATGAAACCACAATATCTACCCTAAGTAATCATCATAACATGGGAAATCTACCATTTTAATATTCATATGTCACGTAAATCTCATATAGGGTAGAAATGGACAAATGTGAAAATATGAGTGACAAAAGGAATGTGGATGAAAAGGTAAAGTAACTAAAAATGGTTAAATGGCCTCATAAAATGTGTCATTTCTGAGGCCCAAAATTGTTTTCATTGATGTCAAATATAGGGGGATACTACAAATGTCCAAGATAAATATTGCAAGATGGAAATTGTTGGAAATATTATTTTTGGATTTTTTATGATGAGTTTGGATAAATACCTAGCTCAAATGGGAGCATAAGTTACATAGTTGGAAATATTATTCCAATACCTTTCCAATGGTATATGGCACTCCTTGTAACTCCTTAGGAATGAGGAGATATGAATTTTTCTATCAAACAACCCAGTCAGAGAGTTCAGTCATCCTAGCCATTTTTTACAAGCCGACCCTAAAAGTGAGAACATAAACATTGTAAATAGGATATATGCATGCATTTGAAAAGAATCCAAGCAAGAAGATAAATTCTAAGGTGCATAGAATATATATGAGGTGCACAAGAGGAGCTGGGGAGATTTTTTGTGGTCTAAAGGTGTGCAAGAGGAGCCGGTGAGACTTTTTGGGGTCTAAAGGTGCACAAAAGGAGTTTTGGGAGTTTTAAGGGTGTTGTTAGCATTAGAAGTCACACCTATATTTTTGTAGGTGTAAGCCTAGTATCCAACAAAATTTTGCAGGTTTATATGAGTTTAAGCTTGTGTGGATCAGTTAGAATGAGCAAGAAAGGGAGAGGGCATCAAATTGTAGATCAATAGGCTACACCATTGGGCAATGGAATCATAAACACTCTACTCATCAAAGGCACAAAATTTTCTCAACAGACAAAAATATCATATGTTGATAGATAGAATAATCAAGAAGGAAAACATAAGATAGAATGTTCACTAAACAGAGACCATCTTAGTTTAATAAATCAAAAATACTTGAATAAAACAATGGTTGATGGGAAAAATTACAGCAGATCCTCTGTTGCTTAGGGATCCATAAATCATTTGCAGCCTTTGATCCTCAAATCTGAAATATATTCAAATAAGAAGATATATAAAACACAAGAATTACAATCTGAAAATCACATATCTCATAAGTCTTCAATAGCAGTAATGATTACAATCATAAAATGCCCTCAAGCTTACAAATGAACACACGCGAGAAAACTTCCTTCTCCAACTCTCTCTAGCCTCTCTTGGCTCATGAATCCCCTTTCTTATTGATTCCTCTCACCCATTAAATAGAAAAAAACTTCCAAAATATGCTTAGGAGGTCGAAACCCATCTCTTCCATTGCATTCTAGGCCTTCGAGATAGGTGGCAACAGTCAAAGAGACAAGAATCCAACAAACTGCTAATTTTCAGGAAGTTGTTGGAAGTCAATAATAAATCTGTTGCCAACTCACTACATGAGGTTTTAATGGAGTTAAATATTAGTTGCACGTGTCCTTTAGCATCTAACCAATCTCTGAGAAATCATTCGAACACTCCTTGATAGGTGGAAACCTCCAAACAAGGCGAATATGCAAAACAGAGAGTTTGCAGTGCCAGTTTGTAGTGCACTGGTGTTTTAATTTTATCTCTCAAATACCAAACTGGGTCGTGCTAAAATTTGGTCAGCAAGTCAATTCCAATATCATGCTCCTCCACAAAAAAAATTAGAAATACCCAAATCAGCATTCAAAATTTATGATCAAATATTTAGAAGACTCTGCTACAGTAAATGAGTTTGCAATGCCGGTCTGCAGTGCCAGTTTGCAGTGCTAATAGATGAGTCAAGAAAAACCCTTCTTTCAGTCTTTAAAACAGCATGAAAAACCTCATGGAATACCTAGTAAACCTAGGCTTGATGTAGATTCCATAAAATTTGAACATGTGTGCTTACAAGCTATCTAACCTCGAATGCTCCTCTTTAACTAGTTCGCAGCGCCAGTTTGCAGTGCACCTTTGTCAATTACAAATGAAGATCAAAATGATAAATGCTCCTTTTGAAAAGGACCAATTGGAGTTATTTTATAATGTGATGGTACTGAAAAACTAAAATCCATCATTAGACCCTTTTACAAGATCATAATCATAAAAATACTTGGCACATGCTCTATTTTTGGAATGTTGCGAACTTCTAGAAGAGTTTGCAGCACATAAAATTTAAAATCTGAGAAGACACTTTAGGTGGTCGAGTAAATATTTTAGTACATTTTCCTTGGATTTAACACTTGATGGTGAACTTAAACTAAGTAGTTATGACCAATACAATTCCTTTCTTGTTATTGATGACACCATCATCATGACACCAAAACTTGTACATCCTATGTGTTAACATCTGGCTCCACGGGGGATGGAGACCTCCCTGTGAGGCTCCAAGAACATTTGCAGTTCTAGTGCCTTATCCATTATAAAACAATCTGCCAACCAAACTGAAGAACAAATGTTGCACTAGTTCCTCCATTGGGCTATGGATTCATTATTATGAAAAACTAACCTATAATTGAAAATCAAATTCTTACATGGAAAGCTTATTTATATACATGAGCCTACTCTAATCTATCTAGCTGAATCATGTGATCTCATATTTCCAATATAGCTAGTCAAGCAACTGACTAAATGATTTTTTTCGGCTTTTGTTTTCCATAAGAAGAAACAAAAAATGGAAATGTAACAATTCAACCTTGCATTTGAAACTAATCCCTTTGAACATGAAAACTGTAAGATTCATTTCCTCTGATGATTCCAACAGAAATGCAAACAAGTCCTGGATAAAATGAACAAATAGTTCTTCTTGACCACTAAAATGAAAATGGCAACTTTCAACTATAATTGTTTCATGCTTTATGTCATCAAGCTCAAGATTTCCAGATGAAAGAGAAATAATATGCTCAATAGAAACTTCCTTCTTAGCATCTACATCTAGGAAATTTTTTGTATATTCTTGAAAGCCTTTAGATACATTAATAGGAACAATGTCTAGAGGTAATCCTTCATATAATTCGGTAGAAATCTCAACTTGACTATCATGAATTTCTAAATATGCTACTTCATATTCCTGAATAGCATCTTCATGCTGTGGCTCATAAGCAATGATATTTTGATAATAAAAATCTAGAGAATTATCTTGAGTCAATAAACTTCCATATGGTTCCATACAAAACTGAAGATATTTGAACTGTATCTCTAAAAACAAATATTGACATTTTTTTCAAAAGTCTAAATCAAAAGATGAGGCTGAAGAATCCCTTTCATCATATTCATCTTTAGATAATGTACAAATCTAGTCTTTTAAATATTCAAAATATGCATAATCTCTCAATGTACCTATCCATTTTATATATTCTTCAAGGAAAATAGGATTTACCAATAACTCTACCATATTGAGTGATATAGCATCTGGATAACCAATTGAGTTTTTGATCTTGAAACCAGTGGAATTGATAGTGGAGCCACCAATAAATTCTTCAACATGGAGTCTCTAGGTGAATGATGTAGTATGAACTGTGTCACCAACCTCTTTTCACCATCAAAGACTGGATCTAATATTTTTTTTTCTTCCCAGGGAAAATCTTCAACTTCGTCCCCGACAACGGCGCCAAAAATTTTAGCACTAGAAGTCACACCTAGATTGGTGTAGGTGTAATCCTAGTACCCATTAAAATTTTGTAGGTTTATATGAGTTTAATCTTGAGTGGATCAGTTAGAATGAGCAAGAAATGGAGAGGGAAACAAACTGCAGATCAATAGGATACACCATTGGGCAATGGATTCATAAACACTCTACTCATTGAAGGCACGAAAGATGATCAACAGACAACAAGATCATATGTTGATAGATAGAAGAATGAAGAAGGAAAACATAATATAGAATGTTCACTAAACATAGATCCTATCAGTTTAATAAATCAACAAATACTTGAATAAAACAATGACTGATGGGAAAAATTACAACAAATCCTTTGTTGCTTAGGGATCCATAAATCATTGGTAGCCATTGATCCTCAAATATGCAATATATTCAAATAATAATATATATATAACACAATAATTACAATATGAAAATCATATCTCTCATGAGTCTTCAATAGCAGTAATTATTACAATCATAAATTGCCCTCAAGATTGCAAATGAACACACATAGGAAAACTACCTACTTCAACTCTCTTTAGCCTCTCTTGGCTCATGAATCTCATTTCTTCTTGATTCCTCTCACCCATTAAATATAAAATAACATCCAAAATATTCTTAGGAGGTCGAAACCCATCTCTTCCTTTGGATTCTAGGCCTTGGAGATAGGTGGCAATAGTCAAAGAGACAAGAATCCAACAAACTGCTAATTTTCAGGAAATTGTTGGAAGTCATTAATAAATCTATTGCCAACTCACTGCATGAGGGTTTAATGGAGTTAAATATTAGGTGTAGGTGTCCTTTAGCATCTAACCGATCTCTAAGAATTCATTCAAACCCTCCTTGTCAGGTAGAAACCTCCAAACAAGGCGAATATCCAAAAAATATGCAAAACAGAGAGTTTGCAGTGCTAGTTTGCAGCGCACTAGTGTTTTAATTTTATCTCTCAAATGACAAGCGAGGTCAATTTGAAATTTGGTCAGCATGTCAATTCCAATATCATGCTCCTCCACAAAAAAATTCAGAAAAACCCACATCATCATTCAAAATTTATGATCAAATATTTAGAAGACTCTGCTACAGGAAATGAGTTCGCAGCGCCAGTTCGCAACGCTAATAGATGAGTAAGCCAAAACCCTTCTTTCAGTATTTAAACAACATGAAAAACCTCATGGAGTACCTGGTAAACATGGGCTTGAAGTAGATGCCATCAAATTTGAACATGTGTGCTTGCAATCTATCTAACCTCCTGTAATATTCCAGATATAAAAAGTATGCAAAAAATAAATAAAATGATAGAAATGGCAGATGCACAACAATATAACCCGAATAACACCACAATAATACTGAAATGATAAAAAAATAACACCATAAAGAGAACTTCGATTACTGAGAGAAATTTTCGTGGGCCTCTTTGAGGGGGAAACCTCCAGTCGAGAAGAGCTCTACTACAATAATATCCAAGCTAGGGTTCTCATACCCTCGACTTCTATTTATACTAAATATGTCTATCAAAAGAACCATTTAGAGGAAGATCCTTCTAGAAGCGGAAGCTTCTATTAGGTATTCTTACATTCGACTTATTCTACTTTATTGCAATTCCTTATTAATATTGACCTTTATTACATCTGAATATATTGTTCTACCTATGTGCAGGTTAGGTCCCTAACATGTCCTCCCCCTTAAAAATAGCCTTGTCCTCAAGGCTTGATATATGGAAATTGTTGCAGAATGGTAGTTGGTTCCCAAGTGGCATCTATTGGAGTTGTATCTTTCCACTGGACTAACACTTCCTTTATGGTTCTCTGATGTAGGTAACGCTCACGCTGGTCCAAAACTGCTTGTGGTTGTAGCCAAATGGATCCTTCTTCGTCCAACTCAGGAAGGTTGGTTTGAAATTGACACTTAGTTCCAATCACCTTCTTTAAGAATGAAACATGAAAAGAAAGATGTAGCTTAGAATGACTAGGAAAATCTAACCGATAGGCCACCTGTCCCACATGCTTGAGAATAGTATAAGGACCATAAAAATTGAGCGCCAGCTTCTGACAATGCTCGGCCTTGAGGGAATTTTTCTTGTAAGGTTGCACTCGAAGAAACACCTAATCCCCTTCTGCAAATTGACGTTCAGAGCAACCTTTATCTGATTGTTTCTTCATGTGATTATGTGCCATGACCAAACTCTCTTTGAGGATACAGAGAATATCATCTCGAACTGTAAGTGTTTGGTCAACCGCCTGGACTATCGAGACACCTGGTAAGTATGAGAGAAATGAAGGTGTCTTTTTTCCATACACTGCTTCAATAGGAGTCATGCATGTAGTTGTATGGTATGAAGTGTTGCACCACCATTAAACTAGGGGTAACCATTGAGCCCACTGATTTTTATTTTTCGAGGCAAAACACCTCAAATATGTTTCCAAACACTTGTTGACAACTTCAATTTGGCCATCAATATGGGGATGATAAGTTGTGCTGAGATGCAATTGGGTGCCTTGTATCTTGAACAGTTCTTGCCAAAAATTTCTGGTGAAATTTGGGTCGCGATCGGAAACAATAGAATGCAGCATGCCATGAAGCTTCAGGACTTGATCCATGAAAAGTTGAGCCACATTGGATGTTGTAAATGGGTGTTGCAGAGAACAGAAATGAGCATACTTGGAAAGGCGATCAACAACCACCATGATGACTGATTTATTTCCCAATTTAGGTAAGCCTGTAATAAAATCCATAGAGATATCCCTCCAAATAGCAGGTGGAATCGGAATCGGTTTTATTGTGCCAGGATATTTGACTATTTCTCCCTTGTTGTGTTGACACACATCACATTCAGCGACAAAATTACCAACATATTGTTTCATACCATCCTAGAAAAAGGAAAGTTTGACCCTGTCATAGGTTTTGGTAAACCCAGAGTGCCCAGTTATGGGTGTAGCATGAAGCTGAAAAAGTACCGTGGATTTAAGTTTTGATTGTTTACTTAAATAAACACAACCTTTGTATCAAATCTCATCATGGAGCCAAGAGTACCCTGGGGAAACTGGAGCATTGGATTGCAATTGTTGGATCAGATGCAAACTTTTGGGATCGTGTATCCATTCCTGGCGAACGGCTTGGAGCCAATCTGGTACAATGAAGGAGAGAGAAAAGAGGGATCCTTCATTTTCATATTTTTGGGAAAGTGCATCCGCAACCACATTGTCTTTGTCTTTCTTGTAAGCATAATCATATCCAAAGAGCTTAGTCACACATTTTTGTTGCTTTGGGGAGGAAATGCGTTGTTATAGAAAATACTTGAGGCTTTGATGGTCGGTCTTAATTTGGAAGCATTGCCCCAATAGATAAGGGTGCCATAGATCAACGACATGTAGAATAGCCAACATTTCCTTTTCATAGATTGATTTTCCTAGATTTCGTTCAGATAGTTGCTTGCTGGTAAAGGCTAAAGGTTGGCCCTCTTGCATAAGGAAAACAACAATGCCTTTCCCTGAAGCATCACATTCCAGGACAAAGGTCTTTATGAAATCAGGAAGGGTCAATACTAGAGTGGTGCACATGGCCATCTTCAAGGTTTGAAAATCTTGAGCAGCTGCTGGGGTCCAAGTGAAAGAGTTATTTTTTAGGAGTGCAGTGAGAGGTGTTGCAATCTTTCCATAATTCTTAACAAACTTGTGATAATAACCCGTTAAGCCTAGAAATCCATGCAAGCTTTTGAGAGTCTTTGGGTGAGGCCAATATTACATAGATTCAATATTTTTGGGATCCACCTTGATGCCATCCTTGCCAACCATATGACCCAAGTACTCGACTTCTGAGGCGCCAAAAGCACATTTAGATTGTTTCAAGAAATTTTGGTGCTGAGAGAGTAGATGGAGAACTCAATCCACATGAGCAAGATGGTATGTCCAGGTTTTTCTATAGATGAGGATATCATCAAAGAAAACTAAGACAA
>SNQJ01S0124673.1:11531-26563 GCA_010110895.2 Picea sitchensis | reverse complement strand
TTTGGTGATACAATGCCTTAAACTTCTCCATCTTTTTTTTGGTTTTCACTACTTCTTCTTCTAAGGCTTCACACCTTTCTTTCTTGTCTAATAACTATTGTTTCAGAATGTCCTCGATTTTCTTTGCCTCTTCTAATTCCACTTTTAGTAGGGTAAAGACTTCATCAGGTTTTTTAGTGCCTTTCTTGAACTGTATCAGCAATTGTTTTTTCTTTCTCTTCTTAAGTCTGAGTCTATCAATCTCTTCCAAAGTGTTGATCAACTCTCTTTCCAAGTCAACCAGAGCTTCTTCATCATTATCGTCACTGCCTGTGATTTTATTATCATAATCCTCTTTGGCCATAAGAATGAAGTCATTTACCTTATCTTCATAGGAAGAGTCACTATCGGTGTCTTTTGAGGAGTCATCATTGTCTACACATAAACTTTTATTTTTATCAAATCTTTTGGATTTGTGCTTCTCTTCACCTTCATAGTTCTAGTCCTTCTTCTTGTGTGGACACTTATTTGAGAAATGACCTATCTTACCAAAATTGAAACATTTGAAGGGCATCTTACCTTTGTATTTGCCTGATCCTTTATTTAATCTTCTCACAAATTTCGCCTCAATATCATCTAAATCTGAATCAGTATTCTTGTCTGCTTTAAAATATGCTTCTCTAGTAATGGATTTATCTTTGTTGATTCTCATTTCATATGCAGTTAAAGTTCCTAGGAGTTGATCAATGGACAAAGTTTTAAGATCATTTAGTTCTTCTATTGTAGATACTTTTGGATTAAATCTATCAAGCAAGGATCTTAAAATCTTCTGAACTAAAATTGATTGTTCAATCTTCTCACCAAGACTCTTCATGGCACTCACAAGTTCTTCAACTCTTAAAAAATACTTGCTAACTGTTTCATCTTCATTCATCTTTAGTTATTCAAACTTCAACCTAAATGCTTGAATTTTGGCATCTTTTACTTTCTCGTTTCCTTCATAGCTGCTAATAAGTTTATCCCACATTTCTTTGGCAATTTGAAGATGCATCACCTTTACAAACTCGGCTTCTACAAGTCCATTCAAGATAGAATTCATTCCCTTAGTATTAAATATAAATTCTAACTTATCATCCTTGGAAGCTAGCATAATAGGCCTTATGTATCTAGTCTCTACTAAATCCCAAACATCAACACCTAAGGCCATTAGGTATGTTCTCATTCTAACCTTCCAGAAGGAAAAATTTGTTCCATCAAACAGAGGAGGCTTAATGGTTGAAGTCCCTTCATGAATTTTCATGTTTAAGCTTACAAATCTACCTTTAGGTAAAAGGAACCTGCTCTGATACCAATTGTTGGACAACTGAGAGGGGGGGTGAATCAGTTGTTACCGTGCTTAAACAATTATGATTATTTTAAACTCTTTATAGAGCACTTAATGACAATCACAATAATGCAGAGAGGTAAGCAATAGAATATTCCACATTAGTCACACATATGAAATATACAGAGACAGATATTTCCTGAGGAAACCCATAAAGGATAAAAACCTCTTCTTCTTGATATGATAAGTAATCTTTACATTCTGTACATTATCATACATATGAGATCCAACTCATTGTGAGGCTACAACCTTTGTTTTTCAAGATGCAAATTGCTGAGAGCACCGACTCTCTGTTTTCTCTAGCACCTACTAGAAGGAAGCACCAACTCCCTGGTTTCTCTAGCACCCACTAGAAGGAAGCACCAACTCCCTGGTTTCTATAGCACCCACTAGAAGGAAGCACCAACTCCCTAGTTTATCTAGCACCCACTAGAAGGAAGCAACAACTCCCTAAGTGTTCCAGCACCAACTGGATGGAAGCACCAACTTCCAGTCACACAGCCACCAACCTTTATAACAGAGAACAACAGTTCTCCCTTGCACCACCCTGCCACCCTGGTTTCTCTGGTTGCAACCAGATGGAAGCTACAACTCCTTGTGTTCAAGCACCCACTTGAACCTCTGAGGAAAAAAATCCTCCCTAGAACCTCCCTACCACCCTGAGATATAAACTTTTCTATCTGTAAAGTTATCACAGTGATACAATATTTATCAATGGCTTACCGGTCTCATCATTGTTCTTCTACACTACTCTTCTCTACCTGCATCAGTGTCTTCCTGCACACACTCCTTATGCTTTATGTTCTTTTTCCTTTTATGCTCTGTGCGCCATGTCCCTTCAATGCACCATTCCTCTTCTTCGCATTTCAACTTTTGCACTCTACCTCCTTCTACACACATGAATCACTCTCAACAAACACCAATCTCTTCTATGTTCTACGTTTTGATATGCTCTATGCATCTACTGCATCCTCTGTTCACAATGCTTCTGCATGCTCTCCCCATGTCGAGTGCTCTGCCTGATCATCATTGCAACTCTTCATATTCTCTAGTGGTTAAACCCATGCGTCCATCATCACTGGGTTTTATGCTGAGATTCCTTAGCCTCTCCAACAGTCGAGACTCTTCATCTTCTCTGTCACAGTCGAGATCATTCCCTCTGTTGTAGTTCTAGACTCCAACGGTCTTACATCTGTCAATATCCTTTATGAACAATCTTCATGCCACTGGAAGATGCCTCGAGACTCTTCATCTTCTCTGGAGATCACCCTGAAGTCTCTTCGAGTCCTCTGGCAGAAACCATCAGTCGTTTCTGGCAGTTACACTGTGAACCTCCAAGAAAATGCATTTCACATTTCGACATTTCGGCATTTCAGCATTTCGACATTCTTGTGGTGAATAGTCTCGACTCTTCATGTTATAATCACCGAAAAGGAGCTTATCTTGGTGCTAGCTCCTCCCTCTCACATGACCACTTACGGTGACCACAACCTACACCAAAAGGTATTTTGGCGTTTCACATTTCGGCATTTCGTGATTTCGCATGTCATGAATTCCTGTTGTGAGGTGTCTCGACTCTCCATGTCACGATCTTCGAAATGGAGTTTAGTTGTTAGCACCTTCCTCTAACTTTCGATGATGTGACCATAGCCTATGACCACTCACTAATCATTTGAGCACTTCTCTCTTCAGATCAACGGTCCACGATCCGTGGTGATCGGACGACTATCCTCCACCCTGGAACTTCATCTTTCGGGACTTTGGGGGAGAGTTGATGCTAAAACTCCCGAAACTAAATTCCTGAAATGATGTCACTCGATGATGTGTCGTGATCCATGTGTCTATCACATGTCACTCAGAATTTTGATTTCCAGGTTCCTGAAAAGCCAAATCAACTTGACACTTGTCCTTATATGATTGTGCCATGTGTCCTTTCTGATGTAGGCTACCACCTGTCCTTGCTGACATGGTCTGCCACATTCACCTCCTAGGTCTGACGGCCCAAATTTGTCCTTGATCCAACGACTAGGATTATTTCACGATTTTTCATATCGCGAGTTTGAGAGGTTAGGAAACCCCGTTCCTTTGATATTTGATTTACCAGTCTGCAAAACTTCGAAATGGAGTCTTTGTTGATGTGCCTATTTCAGGATTTCGGCGTTTTGCATTTTGCAACTTCAGGACTGCTGTGATGAAGAGTCTTGAATATTAACTCCTCCAACTCCTGGTATCCGAAACTCCTAAATGGAGTTAGATCAATGGTCAACAATCTTGATGATTCACTGGTCCAGATATTTCTTTGATCAACGACTCATATTAAGACGTGGTTTCGCATTTCATGATTTCGGCATTCTTGTCGTAAGTGTTCTTGACACCTCCAACTCCCAGTATCTGAAACTCCGAAATGGATTCAGATCAACATATTTCAGCATTTCGCATTTTTCAACTTCGTCAATCTTGTCGTGAGTTGATTTCTTAACTCCTGGAGTTTTCGCTTCTGATCTTGCCATGTGATCATCGTTGTGCTACTGGTCTTGATCTTTGCCATCAATGAAAAACATGCATACTCTGCCTCTATCTGAAAACATGCCAACATACAATTAGATAAATCCAACATGACAAGATAATTTCCAAAACATTAATATTATTAATTACCTTGTTCAATAAAAGCATTTATACTCATTGGGATTACATGAATAGTGAACAAGATCATGATAATGAAAGAAACTCGTTGAATTAAAAAACATGAAAATAATTGTTTTCATCTAAAGAAACCCACTAACCTATTATGTTATAAATTAGTAAAGAATCATGTTATGAATTAGTAAAGAAACACGTTATGAATTAGTGAAGAACATGAATATTTAATTATAATAAATATGAAAATAATAGTGTTCATCAAAATAAACTCTTTGACCTAACATGATATGACTTAGTAAAGAAACATGTTGTGAATTACTCTTATTGTGGAATAAGCTACAACAAATAATGTTGGCATCTATGTGGTTGATAACGCTAACATTAGGGTCAATTTGTTTGAAGGAGTAACAAAATGATTTAATTAAAAAAAAGAGAGGATAATATGTCGACATTCACTAAGTACTCTACAATTCAATGCAAAATGTAGTTTTGTGCAAGGATGGTATGTAGAACCATTAACAATATTATTGTGCATGGATAATACTCAAAATCATAAACTGAAGCATACACCAAACCATAGACATGTTGGAAATATTGTTTTCATTGATGTCAAAGATAGGGGGATACTATAGATTTCCAATATAAATATTTAAAGATGGAGATTGTTGGAATTTTTTTTATTTTTTTTTTATGCTCAATTTGGATACCCTATCTTTGAAGGCATTTTTACTCTAAATTCCTAGCCCAAATGGGCGCATAAGTTACATGGCTAGAAATCTTATTCCAATACCTTTCTAATGATATATTGAATTCCCTCTAACTCCTTAGGAAAGAGGAGAAATGATTTTTTCTATCAAACAACCTAGTCAAAAATTTCAGGTCGGTCGGGCTAGTTTTTATATATCGGCCCTAAAAGTGAACACCAAAACATTATAAATATAGGATAGATGTGCACATTTGAAGAGAATAAAAGCAATAATATCAAGTATTAGGTATGCAAAAGATATATGAGGTGTGCAAGAGGAGATGGGGAGTCTTTTTGGGGTCTAAAGGCATGCAAGAGGAGTTTTTGGAGTTTTAAGGGTGCACTATGAAGGAATGAGATCTATGATGCTACAAAGTGCATTGTTTTGAGGTTGTAATGTTGTATTCTAGAATTATATTCTAGGAATGATGCGATGAGGTTCTCTAGGGCATGAAAGCTAAATATGAATAGGGTTTGAAGTTATGTATGTTGTATGAAGCAATGAGAGGTGTTGGAACATGAAAGTTAAGGATATGATGATGTTGTGAAATGCATGAAGTATGAAGCATGCGGGTGAAGCCAAAAGTAATATGTGTGTGAAGGTATTATATTTTTTCTATATAGGTCTTAATGATTTGGTGCTCAGTTTAGGATATTGATGTCTCCAATAGGTTCGTGCCTACATAACATCTTGTTGAGTTGGTGCTCAGCTGAGGAGATTGGTTTCTCCAGTAGGTTGGTGCCTACACAATATCTTGCTAAGTTGGTGCTCAACTAAGGATATTGGTGCCTTTAGTAGGTTGGTGCCTACAAGAGTTGTAACAATAGGTTGGTTCCTACAAACATTTATAAAGATAAGTTTGTGTGGTTTTCCCCCACAAGGGTTTCCAAGTTAAACTATGTGTACCATGATTTGAGTTTACAAGCATTTATTTTTTTTAAGTTAATGAATGATTTATGAATTCTCAATTAAATTAAAAATTATCTTATATTGATTCACCTCCCCTCTCAGTATAAGAATAAGTTCAACAATTGATATTAGAGTGAGTTCCTTTAGAAACAATTTAACCACTGGAAGGCAGATCTTGAGCTACAGATGGATTGAAAGGAAGGTCTCCCTATAAACAGAGCTCCTTTGTTAGATGGAATAAACTATGCATCATGGAGTATAATAATGAATCCATATATTATGGCCCTTCGGTTTGGTATTTGGGAATCGGTCACAATAGGTTATACAGATGAAGTTGGGAAGGGGTCAAGTGAACAAAGTGAAAAAGAAATATATTTCATATTGAGTGGCTTATCAGATTATGAAATTTTCAAGGTAATGCAGTGTACATCATCTAAACAGATTTGGAACAAGCTACAAAATATTTATTAAGAGAGAACAATGATTTTTCTAGCTATGAATCAGAGACAGAAGAAGCACAATTTGTGAGAAAGCTAAAAGGAGGATCTGGAAAATGAAAAGAAAGGGAAGATAATGGTGATGGAGAAGAATATCTCTCCATAACCATGGAAAAAAAACCTATTGATGAAGAAAATAAATACAATAAAAAAGAAAAGCCATATTTAGAGGAAGTGAATCTTAAAGCATAACTCGTTAGTGCCTTCTAAAAAATAGAAAAACTCAAGGGAAAGAATATAAAGTAGAAGGAGAAATTGCATAAACATGAAAAGAAGGATCATGATATTGAATAAATAGAGAAGACAATTATCATCTTGGAGAATCAACTAAAAGAGGAAAAAAATATAGAAGAAATGGTGAGAAGTCAGTTGAAAGAAAAGGAAGAAAATTGCGAGAAGGTAGAAGTTGAAATAGTTTCCTTAAGAAAGGAACTAGAGAAAACAATTGATTAATTGAGTAGAAGCTTAAAGTTTGGAAAAAGTGTTGAAATATTAGATAATATTCTCAATCACCAAAGGTCATCACAAATGACATGGGATCAAAACAAATTTCTCACCCTAAAGGAAGAAAAATGAGCCAGTGTTACCTTTAGGGATAATGTTTCTGCAAATATAGTTGGAAAAAGGTATCGTTAGTCTTGATATTGGAAAGACTAAAACATAGAATGTATTGTATGTTGAAGGGTTAAAACAAAATATTCTAAGTGTCATTCAAATGTTTGATCAAGGTTATAACCTCACATTTCATTCAAAAGGATTTGAAATAAGGAAACCAAGTTTAGGAAGATTAGTGGAAAATGAAAACATAACCCTAAGCAATTTATACGTTGTCGATGAAGTCAAAGGAGAAAAATATTGCATGGGAGTGATATCCCTCTCATCTCATCAGTAAATAGAAGCACAAGACTAGGGGGAGTGGCCCTTTTCCATTGATTCCAAAGGGGAAGAAGCTGCAAATAGAGGAATAATTGCAGACACAAGGAAAGTTGCAGAGAGAGGGGGGGTATCAAACTTGAATAAGGATTGTCATCAATGACAAAGGGGGAGATTGTTGGAAATATTTTTTATGGTTCAAATTATAAGCCAATAATTTGATACATGAATTGTCAACCCAGATCAATAAACTTCTGAAGTGCTCAACAAATTATATGTAGAACAATCTCAATATTTCTCGTGAGCCTAATAAACAACCTGCATTGAAACTAGAACTGATACATGCAGTCACGCCTCTCTTTCAATCATGAGCAATCATTGAGTAGTAACATTGATGATCATAAATTTCATAAAAAGGAAATGCATCTTTTCTAATCAAAGAATCACCAAGTCATTACTAATGTTAAATCATGATTTTACTACTTACAAGCATCAGTGTGGATCATAGATTACAATAATCATAATAATACTTGAATCAACTTATAAAACCATAACACATAACTAAAATTGTAGGAATTGAATAAAATCACACAACAAAAAGGAAGCTATTGGGAAGCATATACTAGAGGGAGGGGGCCCTGCCTCCCTTGGCATACACTTCCAAGAAAGACTATAGTGGAGAGATTTTGATCTTCAACAAGTTATTTATTCATAATTCTCCAAAGATTACAGTGATCCACCTTTTCCTCCTCTTAATTACATGGATCCTCCTTACATTTATACATGTAGCTTACATCTCATAGAAAGGAAATGGTTACCATAAAGTGAGACCAGATCCCAAATACATGGATCTACAACCAACACAAACTTGATTAAGGAAACTAGAAGAACAACAAAATGATCATAAAAAAAAATATTCCAAAATTCATCCATAAGAGGTGCAACTACAAGAATTCGAGTGTTTACATAATTTCCTGGAAAATGTGTCTTAAAGATCCACCAATATCTCCCAAATTGTTTCTTGTTTTGAAAACATGCTCTCATTTCACTTAATTTGGGGCATTCTACACAAAACCCATGTTTTTGAATTTTTATATTCACCCTCATATGCTCGGAAATCATGCGCAAAGTTCATTGTCTGAAAACTAGCCGCTACAGTTATTCTAGTAGTACTATAGGAATCTGAAGATGCCTACTATTCCAGTAGTCATATAGATTGCAATTACAGTAGTAAACTTGTTGAACTACACAAGTAATTTAGGAAACCACAATATCTACCCTAAGTGATCATCACAACATGGGAAATCAACCATTTTAATGTACATATGTCACGTGAAGCTCATATAGGGTAGAAATGGACAAATGCGAAAATATGAGTGGCAAAAGGAATGAGGATGAAAGGGTAAAGTAAGTGAAAATGCTTAAATGGCCTTATAAAATGTGTCGTTTATGAGGCCCAACATATACCCCACACTCAATTCATTTCATGTCCTCATGCAACAAAGCTTGTGAATGAATGTGGCATACTTAGAATTTCTAGTCCCTTAGTTTTCTTTCTACATCATAGGGATGTGATAAATTGCACTCTTGACAAGGTAAAAAAAACTTGAAATTTCCCTACTTTTATCTTATTTATACAATATTAGGGTACAAGACTTTGAATGCAGAAGTTTTTTTTTCCCTTAAGAATTTTTAATGTTTAGACAATGCCAAAGGAATTGGGTGTTCTCGGGTTGAATCCTTGTAGTGATTCAAATTGTGGAAGGCATGTGTAATCAGACTTATTAAAAATTACATCAAAGTATGAGATGGATAAGAAGGGTAATGTATAAGGACTGTATGGGAGAGCCTCAAAATTTTAATGACGTAAATCCCCATGTTAGATGTGCACTTAGAAATAGAAATTGTAAGTACCTAGTTACCTTTTTCCTTTTAGCTTTCTTCTGGCTTGGTATGTTGAACCTTATGACGAGGTTGTTGAATATTGAAGGAAGAGGATTGAACTTGGAATGAACTGTTGAAGGATTGAAGTGCAGGAAATCTCAATCTACTCATGATAGACTGCTACAAAAGGTTGGATGCACTCGTGCATGGCTAAATAAAGTCAACTAATGTTTACTAAATGATGTTAATGATGAATATAATGAAAAAGATTGTATGCTATGGAAATAAATATGTTGAACAATTGGACTCCTTTGTGGGTGTTTCCATGATGATCTGAGTAGAAAATGAACATTTTAATGATTGAATATTTGGGTCAAAAAGAGTATGTTGAAAATGGTTTGAAGGGTTTGAAACCAACTTTTGCAAATAATTTCCTATGGCTGTTGCACACTTTTAATGTTGCCACTGTTCATGCTTGGGTATGAACCACATTATTAATCATCTAATAAACATAATAGTGAGATAAATACAAACAAGTTTATAAATGAAATTCATGAAGTCGATTTGCGAACTGAATTTGCGTGCACATAACAAATTCAAAACAAAAAGATGGTCTTCAAAATATGTATCCAATGTGTAGCAACTTTTAAGGCTCCTCATCAAGCAATCCACATCAAAACTTGCAGTTCCAGTAGTGTCTTCCTTTGAGTGCATCATTTGAAAGGTATTAAAATGTGCCTTGGACATGTACAACATCCTCCAAGTGAAAGATATTCTTTTTGAAGTGTGCTCATATGAAAATAAATGAGGGTGCTATTGAATTCTACTACAAAAAATCTAGAAATTTTATAAAAATCTGCTTCAAAAACACACTTGTAGATCCATCATTTTTTACTTTCTAAGAATTGTGTTTGCATGTTCCTCAATTTTCTATATGGGGCACAAAACCCATATCTCAAAATTCCTTAAATTGGCTTCAAATGATTTCAATCTTTGTGAAAAAAGTGCCCTTCAAATAGGATGCTACAGGAAAATTTGGAAAGTTTATTAAAATCTACTTCAAAAACATACTCGTAGATCCATCATTTTTCACTTTCTAAAATTGTTGTCCGCTTTATAGTCAATTTTATATTGGGGCACAAAACCCATATCTCGTAATTCCTTAATTTGGCCTCAATTGATTTACATCTTTATGGAAAAAGTGCCCTTCAAATAGGCTTCTATAGGAAAATCTGGAAAGTCTTCTACAGGAAGCAGACTGCTACAGAAAATAAATCTACTACAAGATGGTTGAAATTCGACTTAGGAAATATCCATGAATTTGAAGTATGGGAATGAGGTGGTTTCCCAATAGTTTTGTTGTAGCATGATCACAACCAACACCGAGTTGTTAAAACATGCACACTTAAACAAATATTGTGGGTACTGAAAACTTGGAAGGATGAAGGTTGAAAACCAATTGTTGAATTGGCTGAATGACCTCTGTTTTATTTTTGGGACAAGGTTGCTATAGGAAATATGGGTGTGAATAATTACAGGAAATTATCCCTTTGCATGCTAGTGGCAACCAAATCCTTGCTCCATTTTTCTTTGCAGTAGGTATATGTTTTGAATGCCATTGTACTGTTACTAAACATTCATTTTTTCACTCTTCTCCATCAAAATCATCCTGGAACTACATAATTTCTAGAAAATAAATACTACTAGAATAAGAATAGAAACATAATAGGAAGATATGAGAATGACTATTGTAGGAATTCTGAACATATAAAATGAAGAGAATGACACCTTCTTACTACTTAGGCTACTGAGCTATGCTTGAAATTGAGCCAATATTTATTTAGAACTTTATTCACTACCCTACCCTACTTGAGAAAAAGAAGAAACTGTTTTCAAGTATAAGAGTACTTCCAATGGATCCATGTGCGTAGAAAAACTATAAATGTACCCATATCCACACATGAGAAGTATACCTCAATAAGTACCAGGATATGGGGTGCTAGCTGCTCGAGAGGAGATTATGCCAAGAAGTGTTGAAGGATGGAGTGGTACCTCAACTTGATGACTATCTGGAACCATTCTTCAATGTAATCACTACTCATTATAACCTCTTCTTCATTAGTAGTGTTGGATTGCAAATCCTTCTTTATCATACCTTGTAGATCTTTGAACAATTGGCTCTTGCATAAAGGATTCAGGTACAAATTTGCAGGAAACTCTTCAACCTCAAGTTCTAATGCCCGCTCCTCATCAAATGTTGTCCATGGATTTTTTAACTCTTCTCCAAATTCATAAGAAGAATCAGGAAAAACTTCTAGAAATCATTGTTTCTCACGGAATGTTTGATCTTCTATTTCCTAGAGTGTAGGTATGTTCCTGATTGCTATCAGGATTTTCTCCTCTTGAGATGTATAAATGTTTCATATTGCTACCAACATTTGAGATATTTCTTGGAGTAAAATCTTCCTTTATTCAACAACTCTTGAGTAACTTTGAAGGATCATTGTTGGATATTAATATCTATCTTGCACATAGATTAGTGTATAGGGGGCATTTTTGAATCAAAAATTACAACTTCTACATAAAACAAATGTCAAAGTAAAGAGTGTACTTGGCCACTTCATGCTATTAAGACCTTGTTGTCACCAAGGCTTATGCTAAAATGTTGGTTCCATGAAAAATAAATTCCCAACATAACAAGGCCCGTAGAGACTCACTATAGATTTTTGCATCGATTTTTCCCTTCGAGTTACACTCCACATCTCCTGTAATGCGCGTTCGAAAAAAAATTAAAACCAATTGCACGTACTTTCAGATTAGCTCCTTAAGCACTTCCCCGACAACGACACCCAAATGTGGGTTAAATTATAGACCAATAATATTATACCTGAATTATCAACCCGGATTAGTAAACTTCTGAATTTCTCAACAAAGTATATGCAGAACGATCTCAATATTCCTCTTGAGACTAAAAAACAATCTACAACAAAACTATAACTGATACATGCAGTCATGCCTCTCTTTCAATCATGAGTAATCATTTAGTAGTAATATTGATGATCATAAATTTCATAAAAAGGAAATGCAACTTTGTTAATCGAAGAATCACCAAGTGATTACTAATGTTAAAGCATGATTTTGTTGTTGACAAGCATCAATGTGGATCACACATTACAAGAATCATAACAATACTCTAATCAATTTCTGAAACCATAACACATGACTAAAACTACATGAATTGAATAAAATTACACAACAAAAAGGAAACTATTTGGAAACATATACCAAAGGGAGGAGCCCCTGCCTCCCTTGGCATACACTTCCAAGAAAGACTACAGTGGAGAAATTTTGATCCGCAACAAGTTATTTATTTAGAATTCTCCAAACATTACAATGATCCTCCTTTTACTCCCCTTATCTACATTGATCCTCCTTACATTTATACATGTAGCTTACATCTCATAGAAAGTAAATGGTTACACAATAGTGAGACTAGATCCAAAATACATGTATCTACAACCAACACAAACTTGATTAAGGAAACTAGAAGCACAACAACTTGATCCTAAAAAACAATATTCCAAAATTCATCCATAAGAGGCAAAACTATAGGAATTTAGGCGTTTACAGGATATCATGGAAAACCTATCTTAAAGATCCACCCATATCTCCCAAACCGTTTCTTGTTTTAAAAATCTTATTTAGAGTCACCTAATTTGGGGCATTCTGCACAAAAAACATGGTTTAGAATTTTGATATTCGTCCTCATATGCTCATAAATTGTGAACAAAGTTCATTGTCTAGAAATAGGCCACTACAGGTATTCCAATAGTACTATAGGAATTGGAAGATGCCTACTATTCCAGTAGTCACATAGATTGTAATTCTAGTAGTAAACTTATTGAAATGCACAAGTAAGTTATGAAACCACAATATCTACCCTAAGTAATCATCATAACATGGGAAATCTACCATTTTAATATTCATATGTCACGTAAATCTCATATAGGGTAGAAATGGACAAATGTGAAAATATGAGTGACAAAAGGAATGTGGATGAAAAGGTAAAGTAACTAAAAATGGTTAAATGGCCTCATAAAATGTGTCATTTCTGAGGCCCAAAATTGTTTTCATTGATGTCAAATATAGGGGGATACTACAAATGTCCAAGATAAATATTGCAAGATGGAAATTGTTGGAAATATTATTTTTGGATTTTTTATGATGAGTTTGGATAAATACCTAGCTCAAATGGGAGCATAAGTTACATAGTTGGAAATATTATTCCAATACCTTTCCAATGGTATATGGCACTCCTTGTAACTCCTTAGGAATGAGGAGATATGAATTTTTCTATCAAACAACCCAGTCAGAGAGTTCAGTCATCCTAGCCATTTTTTACAAGCCGACCCTAAAAGTGAGAACATAAACATTGTAAATAGGATATATGCATGCATTTGAAAAGAATCCAAGCAAGAAGATAAATTCTAAGGTGCATAGAATATATATGAGGTGCACAAGAGGAGCTGGGGAGATTTTTTGTGGTCTAAAGGTGTGCAAGAGGAGCCGGTGAGACTTTTTGGGGTCTAAAGGTGCACAAAAGGAGTTTTGGGAGTTTTAAGGGTGTTGTTAGCATTAGAAGTCACACCTATATTTTTGTAGGTGTAAGCCTAGTATCCAACAAAATTTTGCAGGTTTATATGAGTTTAAGCTTGTGTGGATCAGTTAGAATGAGCAAGAAAGGGAGAGGGCATCAAATTGTAGATCAATAGGCTACACCATTGGGCAATGGAATCATAAACACTCTACTCATCAAAGGCACAAAATTTTCTCAACAGACAAAAATATCATATGTTGATAGATAGAATAATCAAGAAGGAAAACATAAGATAGAATGTTCACTAAACAGAGACCATCTTAGTTTAATAAATCAAAAATACTTGAATAAAACAATGGTTGATGGGAAAAATTACAGCAGATCCTCTGTTGCTTAGGGATCCATAAATCATTTGCAGCCTTTGATCCTCAAATCTGAAATATATTCAAATAAGAAGATATATAAAACACAAGAATTACAATCTGAAAATCACATATCTCATAAGTCTTCAATAGCAGTAATGATTACAATCATAAAATGCCCTCAAGCTTACAAATGAACACACGCGAGAAAACTTCCTTCTCCAACTCTCTCTAGCCTCTCTTGGCTCATGAATCCCCTTTCTTATTGATTCCTCTCACCCATTAAATAGAAAAAAACTTCCAAAATATGCTTAGGAGGTCGAAACCCATCTCTTCCATTGCATTCTAGGCCTTCGAGATAGGTGGCAACAGTCAAAGAGACAAGAATCCAACAAACTGCTAATTTTCAGGAAGTTGTTGGAAGTCAATAATAAATCTGTTGCCAACTCACTACATGAGGTTTTAATGGAGTTAAATATTAGTTGCACGTGTCCTTTAGCATCTAACCAATCTCTGAGAAATCATTCGAACACTCCTTGATAGGTGGAAACCTCCAAACAAGGCGAATATGCAAAACAGAGAGTTTGCAGTGCCAGTTTGTAGTGCACTGGTGTTTTAATTTTATCTCTCAAATACCAAACTGGGTCGTGCTAAAATTTGGTCAGCAAGTCAATTCCAATATCATGCTCCTCCACAAAAAAAATTAGAAATACCCAAATCAGCATTCAAAATTTATGATCAAATATTTAGAAGACTCTGCTACAGTAAATGAGTTTGCAATGCCGGTCTGCAGTGCCAGTTTGCAGTGCTAATAGATGAGTCAAGAAAAACCCTTCTTTCAGTCTTTAAAACAGCATGAAAAACCTCATGGAATACCTAGTAAACCTAGGCTTGATGTAGATTCCATAAAATTTGAACATGTGTGCTTACAAGCTATCTAACCTCGAATGCTCCTCTTTAACTAGTTCGCAGCGCCAGTTTGCAGTGCACCTTTGTCAATTACAAATGAAGATCAAAATGATAAATGCTCCTTTTGAAAAGGACCAATTGGAGTTATTTTATAATGTGATGGTACTGAAAAACTAAAATCCATCATTAGACCCTTTTACAAGATCATAATCATAAAAATACTTGGCACATGCTCTATTTTTGGAATGTTGC
>SNQJ01S0124673.1:0-11481 GCA_010110895.2 Picea sitchensis | reverse complement strand
ATTTAATTATAATAAATATGAAAATAAATGTGTTCATCAAAAGAAACTCTTTGACCTAACATGATATGACTTAGTAAAGAAACATGTTGTGAATTACTCTTATTGTGGAATAAGCTACAACAAATAATGTTGGCATCTATGTGGTTGATAGCGCTAACATTAGGGAAATTTTTTTTGAAGGAGTAACAAAATGATTTAATTAAAAAAAAAGAGAGGATAATATGCCAACATTCACTAAGTACTCTACAATTCAATGCAAAATGTAGTTTTGTGCAAGGATGGTATGTAGAACCATTAACAATATTATTGTGCATGGACAATACTCAAAATCATAAACTGAAGCATACACCAAACCATAGACATGTTGGAAATATTGTTTTCATTGATGTCAAAGATAGGGGGATACTATAGACTTCCAATAAAAATATTTAAAGATGGAGATTGTTGGAAATATTGTTTTTTTTTGTTTTTTTTATGCTCAATTTGGATACCCTATCTTTGAAGGCATATTTACTCTAAATTCCTAGATCAAATGGGCGCATAAGTTACATGGATATAAATCTTATTCCAAGACCTTTCCAATGAGATATGGAACTTCCTCTAACTCCTTAGGAAAGAGGAGAAATGAATTTTTCTATCAAAGATCCTAGTCAAAAATTTCAGGTCGGTTGGGCCAGCTTTTACATATCGACCCTAAAAGTGAACACAGAAACATTATAAATATAGGATATATGTGCACATTTGAAGAGCATAAAAGCAATAATATCAAGTCTTAGGTATGTAGAAGAGATATGAGGTGTGCAAGAGGAGTTTTTGGATTTTTAAGGGTGCACTATGAAGGAATGAGATATATAATGCTACAAAGTGCATTGTTTTGAGGTTTTAATGTTGTATTCTAGAATTATATTATGGGAATGATGTGATGAGGTTCTCTAGGGCATGAAGGCTAAATATGACTAGGGTTTAAAGTTATGTCTATTGTATGAAGCAATGAGAGGCATTAGAACATGAAAGTTAAGGGTATGATGATGTTGTGAAATGCATGAAGTATGAAGCATGCGGG
Organism: Picea sitchensis; assembly: GCA_010110895.2. Classification (NCBI taxonomy): domain Eukaryota; kingdom Viridiplantae; phylum Streptophyta; class Pinopsida; order Pinales; family Pinaceae; genus Picea; species Picea sitchensis. The sequence goes on along the minus strand of SNQJ01S0124673.1, from coordinate 10,418 downwards.
TGAAGCCAAAAGTACTATGTGTATGAAGATATTATATTGTTTTCTATATAGGTCTTAATGATTTGGTGCTCAGTTGAGGATATTGGTGTCTCCAATAGGTTCGTGCCTACATAACATCTTGTTGAGTTGGTGCTCAGCTGAGGAGATTGGTTTCTCCAGTAGGTTGATGCCTACACAATATCTTGCTAAGTTGGTGCTCAACTGAGGATATTGGTGCCTTTAGTAGGTTGGTGCCTACAAGAGTTGTAACAATAGGTTGGTTCCTACAAACATTTATAAAGATAAGTTTTTGTGGTTTTCTCCCACAAGGGTTTCCAAGTTAAACTCTGTGTACCATGATTTGATTTTACAAGCATTTATTTTTTATAAGTTAATGAATGATTTATGAATTCTCAATTAAAGTAAAAATTATCTTATATTGATTCACCTCCCCTCTCAGTATAAGAATAAGTTCAACAATTCATATCAGAGTGAGTTCCTTTAGAAACAATTTAACCACTAGAAGGCAGATCTTGAGCTACATATGGATTGAAAGGAAGGTCTCCCTATAAACAGAGCTCCTTTGTTAGATGGAATAAACTATGCATCATGGAGTATAATAATGAATCCATATATTATGGCCCTTGAGTTTGGTATTTGGGAATCGATCACAATAGGTTATACAGATGAAGCTAGGAAGGGGTCAAGTGAACAAAGTGAAAAAGAAATATATTTCATATTGAGTGTCTTATCGGATTATGACATTGTCAAGATAATGCAGTGTACATCATCTAAACAGATTTGGAACAAGCTACAAAATATTTATGAAGAGAGAACAATGATTTTTCTAGCTATGAATCGGAGACAGAAGAAGCACAATTTGTGAGAAAGCTAAAAGGAGGATCTAGAAAATGAAAAGAAAGGGAAGATAATGGTGATGGAGAAGAATATCTCTCCATAACCATGGAAACAAAACCTATTGATGAAGAAAATGAATACAATAAAAAAGAAAATCCATATTTAGAGGAAGTGAATCTTAAAGCATAACTCGTTAGTGCCTTCTAAGAAATAGAAAAACTCAAGGGAAAGAATATAAAGTAGAAGGAGAAATTGCATAAACATGAAAAGAATGATCATGATATTGAATAAATAGAGAAGACAATTATCATCTTGGAGAATCAACCAAAAGAGGAAAAAAAGATAGAAGAAATGGTGAGAAGTCAGTTGAAAGAAAAGGAAGAAAATTGTGAGAAGGTAGAAGTTGAAATAGTTTTCTTAAGAAAGGAACTAGAGAAAACAATTGATTAGTTGAGTAGAAGCTTAGAGTTTGGAAAAAGTATTGAAATATTAGATAATATTCTCAGTCACCAAAGGTCATCATTCATCAAGATGGATCTTGGCTACGAAAAAAAACAAAATACCCTCTAGAGAAATACAAGCACTAAGGTCACAAAGCCATAAGAAAAGGAAAATGAAGAAAATCCTAAAATCTATGCTAATATTATTCTCAAAGGATCCATCAACAATGAATGTAACAACAATAAAGGAAATGATGACCAGAAAAAACCTTATTCTTCTCACAAGAACAACAAGAATGAATTCATAAGATCTCTTCCACCAAAAGCCCTTTCACAACCCGGTACCAAAATCTCTTTCTTGGATATTGTTTTTCTTGCAATGATTTTGGTCATAAAGCACTAGATTATAGAGCTTATACAAGAAGTGACCATGTCAAAAATAGAAATATAGGTCCTTAAAAGACCTCAAAGGATGATTATGTGAGCAACAAAACCAAAATTTCTCATGGGTTTGCTAACAGAAACTAGAATTCATTTTCTCCTATATGTGATTACGATATTGAATGTTATAAGTGAAATAATTATGGGCACATAGCACATGATTGTAGAAGAAGCATAATAAATTCTCCCAAACAAAATAGAGAATAATGCATTCTTACCAAGCATAGAGAAGAATACACAAGGGTGTGGAAAAGGAAGCAAGAAGAACCAAAGAAGGAAGAACGTGGACTTGCAATGTATGCTCAAGACAAAGAAATCTAATGCTACATTGATAGTGGATGTTCAAAACAAATGACATGGGATCAAAACAAATTTCTCACCCTAAAGGAAGAAAAATGAGCCAGTGTTACCTTTAGGGATAATGTTTCTGCAAATATAGTTGGAAAAAGGTATCGTTACTCTTGATATTGGAAAGACTAAAACACAGAATGTATTGTATGTTGAAGGGTTAAAACAAAATATTCTAAGTGTCATTCAAATGTTTGATCAAGGTTATAACCTCACATTTCATTCTGAAGGATGTGAAATAAGGAAACCAAGTTTAGGAAGATTAGTGGAAAATGAAAACATAACCATAAGCAATTTATATGTTCTCGATGAAGTCAAATGAGAAAAATATTGCATGGGAGTGATATCCCTCTCATCTCATTAGTAAATAGAAGAACAAGATTAGGGGGAGTGGCCCTTTTCCATTGATTCCAAAGGGGAAGAAGTTGCAAATAGAGGAATAATTGTAGACACAAGGAAAGTTGCAGAGAGAAGGGGGGTATCAAATTTGAATAAGGATTGTCATCAATGACAAAGGGGGAGATTGTTGGAAATATTGTTTGTGGGTCAAATTATAAGCCAATAATTTGATACATGAATTGTCAACCCAGATCAATAAACTTATGAAGTGCTCAAAAAATTATATGTAGAACAATCTCAATATTTCTCGTGAGCCTAATAAACAACCTGCATTGAAACTAGAACCGACACATGCAGTCAAGCCTCTCTTTCAATCATGAGCAGTCATTGAGTAGTAACATTGATGATCATAAATTTCATAAAAAGGAAATGCATCTTTGCTAATCAAAGAATCACCAAGTCATTACTAATGTTAAATCATGATTTTACTACTTACAAGCATCAGTGTGGATCACAGATTACAATAATCATAACAATACTCGAATCAACTTATGAAACCATAACACATAGCTAAAATTGTAGGAATTGAATAAAATCACACAACAAAGAGGAAGCTATTGGGAAGCATATACTAGAGGGGCGGGGCCCTACCTTCCTTGGCATACACTTCCAAGAAAGACTATAGTGGAGAGATTTTGATCTTCAACAAGTTATTTATTCAGAATTCGCCAAAGATTACAGTGATCCACCTTTTCCTCCCCTTAATTACATGGATCCTCCTTACATTTATACATGTAGCTTACATCTCATAGAAAGGAAATGGTTACCATAAAGTGAGACCAAATCCCAAATACATGGATCTACAACCAACACAAACTTGATTAAGGAAACTAGAAGAACAACAAACTGATCATAAAAAACAATATTCGAAAATTCATCCATAAGAGGTGCAACTACAAGAATTCAGGTGTTTACAAAATTTCTTGGAAAATGTGTCTTAAAGATCCACCAATATCTCCCAAATTGTTTCTTGTTTTGAAAAAATGCTCTCATTTCACTTAATTTGGGGCATTCTACACAAAACCCATGTTTTCGAATTTTTATATTCACCCTCATATGCTCGGAAATCATGCGCAAAGTTCATTGTCTGAAAACTAGCCACTACAGGTATTCTAGTAGTACTATAGGAATCTGAAGATGCCTACTATTCCAGTAGTCATATAGATTGCAATTCTAGTAGTAAACTTGTTGAACTACACAAGTAATTTAGGAAACCACAATATCTACCCTAAGTAATCATCACAACATCGGAAATCAACCATTTTAATGTACATATGTCACGTGAAGCTCATATAGGGTAGAAATGGACAAATGCGAAAATATGAGTGGCGAAAGGAATGAGGATGAAAGGGTAAAGTAAGTCAAAATGCTTAAATGGCCTTATAAAATGTGTCATTTCTGAGGCCCAACATATACCCCACACTCAATTCATTTCATGTCCTCATGCAACAAAGCTTGTGAATGAATGTTGCATACTTAGAATGTCTAGTCCCTTAGTTTTCTTTCTACATCATAGGGATGTGATAAATTGCACTCTTGACAAGGTCAAAAAAACTTGAAATTTCCCTATTTTTATCTTATTTATACAATATTAGGGTGCAAGACTTTGAATGCAGAAGTTTTTTTTTCCCTTAAGAATTTTTAATGTTTAGACAATGCCAAAGGAATTGGGTGTTCTCGGGTTGAATCCTTGTAGTGATTCAAATTGTGTAAGGCATGTGTAATCGGACTTATTAAACATTACATCAAAGTATGAGATGGATAAGAAGGGTAATGTATAAGGATTGTATGGGAGAGCCTCAAAATTTTAATGATGTAAATCCCCATGTTAGATGTGCACTTAGAAATAGAAACTATAAGTACCTAGTTACCTTTTTCCTTTTAGCTTTCTTCTGGCTTGGTATGTTGAACCTTATGACGAGGCTGTTGAATATTGAAGGAAGAGGATTGAACTTGTAATGAACTGTTGAAGGATTGAAGTGCAGGAAATCTCAATCTACTCATGATAGACTGCTACAAAAGGTTGGATGCACTCGTGCATGGATAAATAAAGTCAACTAATGTTTACTAAATGATGTTAATGATGAATATAATGAAAAAGATTGTATGATATGGAAATAAATATGTTGAACAATTGGACTCCTTTGTGGGTGTTTCCATGATGATCTGAGTAGAAAATGAACATTTTAATGATTGAATATTTGGGTCAAAAAGAGTATGTTGAAAATGGTTTGAAGGGTTTGAAACCAACTTTTGCAAATAATTTCCTATGGCTGTTGCACACTTTTAATGTTGCCACTGTTCATGCTTGGGTATGAACCACATTATTAATCATCTAATAAACATAATAGTGAGATAAATACAAACAAGTTTATAAATGAAATTCATGAAGTCGATTTGCGAACTGAATTTGCGTGCACATAACAAATTCAAAACAAAAAGATGGTCTTCAAAATATGTATCCAATGTGTAGCAACTTTTAAGGCTCCTCATCAAGCAATCCACATCAAAACTTGCAGTTCCAGTAGTGTCTTCCTTTGAGTGCATCATTTGAAAGGTATTAAAATGTGCCTTGGACATGTACAACATCCTCCAAGTGAAAGATATTCTTTTTGAAGTGTGCTCATATGAAAATAAATGAGGGTGCTATTGAATTCTACTACAAAAAATCTAGAAATTTTATAAAAATCTGCTTCAAAAACACACTTGTAGATCCATCATTTTTTACTTTCTAAGAATTGTGTTTGCATGTTCCTCAATTTTCTATATGGGGCACAAAACCCATATCTCAAAATTCCTTAAATTGGCTTCAAATGATTTCAATCTTTGTGAAAAAAGTGCCCTTCAAATAGGATGCTACAGGAAAATTTGGAAAGTTTATTAAAATCTACTTCAAAAACATACTCGTAGATCCATCATTTTTCACTTTCTAAAATTGTTGTCCGCTTTATAGTCAATTTTATATTGGGGCACAAAACCCATATCTCGTAATTCCTTAATTTGGCCTCAATTGATTTACATCTTTATGGAAAAAGTGCCCTTCAAATAGGCTTCTATAGGAAAATCTGGAAAGTCTTCTACAGGAAGCAGACTGCTACAGAAAATAAATCTACTACAAGATGGTTGAAATTCGACTTAGGAAATATCCATGAATTTGAAGTATGGGAATGAGGTGGTTTCCCAATAGTTTTGTTGTAGCATGATCACAACCAACACCGAGTTGTTAAAACATGCACACTTAAACAAATATTGTGGGTACTGAAAACTTGGAAGGATGAAGGTTGAAAACCAATTGTTGAATTGGCTGAATGACCTCTGTTTTATTTTTGGGACAAGGTTGCTATAGGAAATATGGGTGTGAATAATTACAGGAAATTATCCCTTTGCATGCTAGTGGCAACCAAATCCTTGCTCCATTTTTCTTTGCAGTAGGTATATGTTTTGAATGCCATTGTACTGTTACTAAACATTCATTTTTTCACTCTTCTCCATCAAAATCATCCTGGAACTACATAATTTCTAGAAAATAAATACTACTAGAATAAGAATAGAAACATAATAGGAAGATATGAGAATGACTATTGTAGGAATTCTGAACATATAAAATGAAGAGAATGACACCTTCTTACTACTTAGGCTACTGAGCTATGCTTGAAATTGAGCCAATATTTATTTAGAACTTTATTCACTACCCTACCCTACTTGAGAAAAAGAAGAAACTGTTTTCAAGTATAAGAGTACTTCCAATGGATCCATGTGCGTAGAAAAACTATAAATGTACCCATATCCACACATGAGAAGTATACCTCAATAAGTACCAGGATATGGGGTGCTAGCTGCTCGAGAGGAGATTATGCCAAGAAGTGTTGAAGGATGGAGTGGTACCTCAACTTGATGACTATCTGGAACCATTCTTCAATGTAATCACTACTCATTATAACCTCTTCTTCATTAGTAGTGTTGGATTGCAAATCCTTCTTTATCATACCTTGTAGATCTTTGAACAATTGGCTCTTGCATAAAGGATTCAGGTACAAATTTGCAGGAAACTCTTCAACCTCAAGTTCTAATGCCCGCTCCTCATCAAATGTTGTCCATGGATTTTTTAACTCTTCTCCAAATTCATAAGAAGAATCAGGAAAAACTTCTAGAAATCATTGTTTCTCACGGAATGTTTGATCTTCTATTTCCTAGAGTGTAGGTATGTTCCTGATTGCTATCAGGATTTTCTCCTCTTGAGATGTATAAATGTTTCATATTGCTACCAACATTTGAGATATTTCTTGGAGTAAAATCTTCCTTTATTCAACAACTCTTGAGTAACTTTGAAGGATCATTGTTGGATATTAATATCTATCTTGCACATAGATTAGTGTATAGGGGGCATTTTTGAATCAAAAATTACAACTTCTACATAAAACAAATGTCAAAGTAAAGAGTGTACTTGGCCACTTCATGCTATTAAGACCTTGTTGTCACCAAGGCTTATGCTAAAATGTTGGTTCCATGAAAAATAAATTCCCAACATAACAAGGCCCGTAGAGACTCACTATAGATTTTTGCATCGATTTTTCCCTTCGAGTTACACTCCACATCTCCTGTAATGCGCGTTCGAAAAAAAATTAAAACCAATTGCACGTACTTTCAGATTAGCTCCTTAAGCACTTCCCCGACAACGACACCCAAATGTGGGTTAAATTATAGACCAATAATATTATACCTGAATTATCAACCCGGATTAGTAAACTTCTGAATTTCTCAACAAAGTATATGCAGAACGATCTCAATATTCCTCTTGAGACTAAAAAACAATCTACAACAAAACTATAACTGATACATGCAGTCATGCCTCTCTTTCAATCATGAGTAATCATTTAGTAGTAATATTGATGATCATAAATTTCATAAAAAGGAAATGCAACTTTGTTAATCGAAGAATCACCAAGTGATTACTAATGTTAAAGCATGATTTTGTTGTTGACAAGCATCAATGTGGATCACACATTACAAGAATCATAACAATACTCTAATCAATTTCTGAAACCATAACACATGACTAAAACTACATGAATTGAATAAAATTACACAACAAAAAGGAAACTATTTGGAAACATATACCAAAGGGAGGAGCCCCTGCCTCCCTTGGCATACACTTCCAAGAAAGACTACAGTGGAGAAATTTTGATCCGCAACAAGTTATTTATTTAGAATTCTCCAAACATTACAATGATCCTCCTTTTACTCCCCTTATCTACATTGATCCTCCTTACATTTATACATGTAGCTTACATCTCATAGAAAGTAAATGGTTACACAATAGTGAGACTAGATCCAAAATACATGTATCTACAACCAACACAAACTTGATTAAGGAAACTAGAAGCACAACAACTTGATCCTAAAAAACAATATTCCAAAATTCATCCATAAGAGGCAAAACTATAGGAATTTAGGCGTTTACAGGATATCATGGAAAACCTATCTTAAAGATCCACCCATATCTCCCAAACCGTTTCTTGTTTTAAAAATCTTATTTAGAGTCACCTAATTTGGGGCATTCTGCACAAAAAACATGGTTTAGAATTTTGATATTCGTCCTCATATGCTCATAAATTGTGAACAAAGTTCATTGTCTAGAAATAGGCCACTACAGGTATTCCAATAGTACTATAGGAATTGGAAGATGCCTACTATTCCAGTAGTCACATAGATTGTAATTCTAGTAGTAAACTTATTGAAATGCACAAGTAAGTTATGAAACCACAATATCTACCCTAAGTAATCATCATAACATGGGAAATCTACCATTTTAATATTCATATGTCACGTAAATCTCATATAGGGTAGAAATGGACAAATGTGAAAATATGAGTGACAAAAGGAATGTGGATGAAAAGGTAAAGTAACTAAAAATGGTTAAATGGCCTCATAAAATGTGTCATTTCTGAGGCCCAAAATTGTTTTCATTGATGTCAAATATAGGGGGATACTACAAATGTCCAAGATAAATATTGCAAGATGGAAATTGTTGGAAATATTATTTTTGGATTTTTTATGATGAGTTTGGATAAATACCTAGCTCAAATGGGAGCATAAGTTACATAGTTGGAAATATTATTCCAATACCTTTCCAATGGTATATGGCACTCCTTGTAACTCCTTAGGAATGAGGAGATATGAATTTTTCTATCAAACAACCCAGTCAGAGAGTTCAGTCATCCTAGCCATTTTTTACAAGCCGACCCTAAAAGTGAGAACATAAACATTGTAAATAGGATATATGCATGCATTTGAAAAGAATCCAAGCAAGAAGATAAATTCTAAGGTGCATAGAATATATATGAGGTGCACAAGAGGAGCTGGGGAGATTTTTTGTGGTCTAAAGGTGTGCAAGAGGAGCCGGTGAGACTTTTTGGGGTCTAAAGGTGCACAAAAGGAGTTTTGGGAGTTTTAAGGGTGTTGTTAGCATTAGAAGTCACACCTATATTTTTGTAGGTGTAAGCCTAGTATCCAACAAAATTTTGCAGGTTTATATGAGTTTAAGCTTGTGTGGATCAGTTAGAATGAGCAAGAAAGGGAGAGGGCATCAAATTGTAGATCAATAGGCTACACCATTGGGCAATGGAATCATAAACACTCTACTCATCAAAGGCACAAAATTTTCTCAACAGACAAAAATATCATATGTTGATAGATAGAATAATCAAGAAGGAAAACATAAGATAGAATGTTCACTAAACAGAGACCATCTTAGTTTAATAAATCAAAAATACTTGAATAAAACAATGGTTGATGGGAAAAATTACAGCAGATCCTCTGTTGCTTAGGGATCCATAAATCATTTGCAGCCTTTGATCCTCAAATCTGAAATATATTCAAATAAGAAGATATATAAAACACAAGAATTACAATCTGAAAATCACATATCTCATAAGTCTTCAATAGCAGTAATGATTACAATCATAAAATGCCCTCAAGCTTACAAATGAACACACGCGAGAAAACTTCCTTCTCCAACTCTCTCTAGCCTCTCTTGGCTCATGAATCCCCTTTCTTATTGATTCCTCTCACCCATTAAATAGAAAAAAACTTCCAAAATATGCTTAGGAGGTCGAAACCCATCTCTTCCATTGCATTCTAGGCCTTCGAGATAGGTGGCAACAGTCAAAGAGACAAGAATCCAACAAACTGCTAATTTTCAGGAAGTTGTTGGAAGTCAATAATAAATCTGTTGCCAACTCACTACATGAGGTTTTAATGGAGTTAAATATTAGTTGCACGTGTCCTTTAGCATCTAACCAATCTCTGAGAAATCATTCGAACACTCCTTGATAGGTGGAAACCTCCAAACAAGGCGAATATGCAAAACAGAGAGTTTGCAGTGCCAGTTTGTAGTGCACTGGTGTTTTAATTTTATCTCTCAAATACCAAACTGGGTCGTGCTAAAATTTGGTCAGCAAGTCAATTCCAATATCATGCTCCTCCACAAAAAAAATTAGAAATACCCAAATCAGCATTCAAAATTTATGATCAAATATTTAGAAGACTCTGCTACAGTAAATGAGTTTGCAATGCCGGTCTGCAGTGCCAGTTTGCAGTGCTAATAGATGAGTCAAGAAAAACCCTTCTTTCAGTCTTTAAAACAGCATGAAAAACCTCATGGAATACCTAGTAAACCTAGGCTTGATGTAGATTCCATAAAATTTGAACATGTGTGCTTACAAGCTATCTAACCTCGAATGCTCCTCTTTAACTAGTTCGCAGCGCCAGTTTGCAGTGCACCTTTGTCAATTACAAATGAAGATCAAAATGATAAATGCTCCTTTTGAAAAGGACCAATTGGAGTTATTTTATAATGTGATGGTACTGAAAAACTAAAATCCATCATTAGACCCTTTTACAAGATCATAATCATAAAAATACTTGGCACATGCTCTATTTTTGGAATGTTGC
>SNQJ01S0124671.1:14992-26563 GCA_010110895.2 Picea sitchensis | reverse complement strand
GCTCTGATACCAACTTGATCTAAAAATGAAGAAGACTTGTATTCTTGAAAATATTTGCAAGTTAAATTTATGTGTTAAAATGCAAATGGATCAACTTTGCAACACAACTTTAATAGGATTTACTCATTCAATATGCATATAAAGAAAAACATAATCAATGAACAGAAAACACATAACACAACAAATGATAAAGGAGTTCACCCCTCTCTTGGGCTACATCTCCTGGTCCAGCTTTCAATGGATCATTTGTATTATTTTCTCAAAGTGCTCAAAAATGTGATTTACAATGCTCAAAATTCCAAATAGACTGCTCCAATGGCTTCAGAACATCCAAAAACCCCTAGATAGGATTTTTCGGCACCTCGTTTGGCCAAAAAATGAAGTAGATAGGCTTCCTGGAAGTCTCCCCTTCAATCTTGTTGTCTCTGCATCTACAAAAGGCACCTCTCTTGGCTCAACCTAGCCCACACACAATTTAAAGCATAAAAACTTGGCACCGGATGCAACCACACAACCGATCCAAACTGTCGAACAGTTACGCGCTGGCCTTAACTACCAAGGCCCATGGGCACATGGTCGTCACATGACCGTGCGCTATAACACAACAGGGCTTAAGTTTTAAAACCGTTGATAACCGTAATGTTTAAACCCGCACGCATAGATATGTTGGTCACATGTCATACCAAACCACGCATATACAAATGATTATAACATATGTTACAGTGGGTCTAACCGCCATAGCTCCAGTCGCATGCAATATAACATATAACCACAGGTCGGGGCTTAGCCCCGGCCCAGTCCACGCCCCAACATACATTTATACAATGTTAAATACATTTCAATGCATATATATAACAAGTAACATGTGCGGGCATGCTGGTTGGGCAGCCTTTCCCAAAGATTTACCCTGCCCTGGAGGTCACGGGGTCGACTCCTACTGAGTGCAAAGATTTTAACCAACAAACATGTGACACGTGGTGGCCTTTGATTGGGCCACGTGTCGCCATCCCATTCACTACCAACAAACCATGTCACATGCCAACTATCTAATAACTGTCTTCCACATTAGCGTACAGCCTGCCACATCATCGTACGGCCTACCACGTCATCGTCCATATGGACTATACAGACTGTACAGTCAGCATCCCTTTTTTGCATGTTTTCCATTTTGAATAGAACGTGATATCTCTCACTCCTGATGTTTGTTTGAACCCAAACAAGTTGCATTGGGTTCACAATGATGAGGCCTACGCTCTTGCTCAATTTGAAGCGATTCTGAGGACTTTGAATTTTTGAGCAAAATTTGATCCCCTGATCATTCTCAGATCGACGACATGATCTTTCTGAGATGCTACTTTTCTAACTTGTCCTGTCCTTCCACTTCAAACTAATCTAATGACTGTCACTTACTCCAACTCTCTGACTCTCCAGACTTTGTGTTTTTCAAGTCTCAAACTAAAAAATCCTCGAAGTTACTTTCTCTGGAGTTGAGGATCGTGTGCCACCTGTCAGTCTTGACGATGGACGTTACCTTCTTACTTCAGGACTTCAGGACTTTGACAAGTCCACTCTCCTATGCTCATCCAAAGGTTTATCCTTTGTGCATTTATTTCTGGATCCAACAAATGTTGATCCTCGATGCTCAGATCCAATGGATCAGATTTGTACTTCTCCTTTGTGCTTCCTTTGGTCACTAGACGTTGATCTAACGGTCATCAGGTTTTGTAATTGGTTATCCTATTACCACTTTCATTCTTCCTCCTGATCCTTTTGTTTTCTAAGTTTTCAAAGGTCTTGACCTTTTCTCCTCTTGCGAGTTTGTATTTTGGACCTTAGTTGGACTTCTATAAAGCACAAAGCACTATCTCTATCTCTTATGATCTTTTATTGCTGCATACTCTCTAGGTTTGGTTTGTTGTTGTTCTTTCCATCAGTGATAAGCACACTCTTCCTATTAAACATGTCAACATAAGCAAGCACCTCAAAGAATCATGAGGTAAGTCCCTCACTCTCAAAGGATGGAAATAATTTTGCAAGTCAACCATCTACACAGGACAAGAAAAGTTTCAAAATAACAAAGCAAGGAAGACATCAAGAAGCCATTTTTACACCTCAAAGAAGAGAGACATCATCAATATGGACACAAATCAAAGGTATGAAAATGTTTTTCATGGTCATTGTTACTAATGTAATGAATATGGCCACAAAGATTTAGAATGTAGATATTATGCAAGCAAATATAAAGATAGATTTCATAACACCCTAAGGTGTTGGAGATGTAATCAAGTAGGACACATTGTTTTTCATTGTCACATCATGAGGTGCTATAGCTGTAGTGTATTTGATCACAAATCCTAGGATTGCTAGAACACAAGAATAAATACCATGATGAGGACTTCATATAGCATGACTAGAAGAAGGAATGAAGTTAGGAAAGAAGACATTTTTGAAAATATGGAAGTTCAGAGCTCAAGTTCTGAGAAGTAGGGACACCTTCAGAAGTGGGTAAAGAATACTAAACAACCAGAGCATAATGGAAACCTTAAAGGAAGCTCAATTTTTTCATCTTCATAATCATTCACAGGATATAATGGTAACAGTCGCATACATATGCAAGATGAACTATGAATAGGTCATGCACATATGCGAGCTGTCTGTGCAACATGCCACGTATCTATGGTAAAAGATCCTTAGGAAAAAGTTTATGCACTTGAGTTGCAGCATGGTATAATATTATAACTCTATGTTGCAGGGTCTGAAATGGTTTGTTGTAGGGTCTGACATTGTTTGCTGTAGGTTTTCATGATTACATGTTGGCATACATAATTGTTGTATGTATGATGGTGATATATGGTTGAGTGTTGAAAGACCATCTTGGATGCATGGTACTAACTCTTGAGTATGGATTGAGGCATATTCTGTTGAGGAACAATGATGGTTTTGACAAAGAAGTTATAACACCTTGGTTATGAGATATATCATGATGATTCTAGCTAGAGATATCATTGATCTATTGAGGCACACTTCTAGTACATGTATTTTTGGATGCTTATTATTTGTTGTAGTGAATGGAGGTTGAGGTAGATATGTTATGATACATGGCTGGTACATAATTGAGTTTCGTTGATATATCTTATGATGTATTATTGGAAGCATATTTGTTGGATATCTGGGTGCATGAATTTGGCATATGGATGGGCTACATATTGGGACATGTAGTTGACAAGTTGATGAAGTGGTCATGTTATACATCATTGATGAGTCATAAATTGATCTATAGTTGATGCATGATTGGTACATTGTTAGAGGCACCTACTATCAGTATGATTGACACATGTTCTATGGTGGCTATGGAATACAAGTATGAGGACACATCTTTATTATGGTTCATCTTGTTGTGGTATTGGTGCATGGTTATTGCACTTTCTTGGTATAGGCGGTGTTAGCACTCTGTAATTTTCCTAAGGCTGCTGAGGCAATCACAGAGATAACCTCGAACCGCTTCGAGTCTTGGGTCTAGACCTCCAAGACTCAGAGAGGGATCTCTCTTTTAGATTTAACTTGGTTTGTAAGGGATGGATTTTAGGGTAGCTATAAACGTAATGAAAGTATGGGGTTGGGGTTTTTAAATGGTCATTTTGGGACAGAAAGGAGGGCCATTGGGAAAATGGGGTATGCGCTTTAAACAATGTGATTCACTCTCAGATCTGGACAAAGTTCTTTCACAGGGAAAGGTAGCAGCAATATTGGATCGAATCGAGTTTTAATGGTATTGATTTGAGGAAGAAATAAGGGAGGAAAAAACCAAGCAAAGGAGCAGCTAAGAATTATTTGACTGAACTCTTTAGATGAATAACATAAAGATTGTCAAAAGGACAGATGCAGAGTATCTGTTGATAAATTCTGCTCTGTTTACTTACTTCTGACAATAAGAACTGAAAACAAGCATAATTATCACAGGAAAAACATTAAACAGAGAAAAAACACCACCAATATCACCACACAGGAATCCTGTAAAAGAAAACATGCCCTTTGCTGATCAATCATTAAAAATTACAGAGAAATTCTCTGGCTAAACACAACCCTCAGCTCTAGCAAAGAAAACTACCAATTCAGGTCTAAACCTCTCACACAGGTCGACCCTCTCTTATTCTACCCAGTCGAACCCTTTCTCTATTTTTTACATCTCTATAAATAATAAACAAACCCCCCAGCCTTTCAAGACTCGAGCTCTACCTCTCTGCTTTCTAAAAATAGAAAAGAAGTTACCACAATTGACACCTGTGGATTGTTTTTAAAACAAACTAAACAACAAATAAAAAAAAATCGATTTAACAACTGTTGTTGAAACATCTGGAGTTTGTTGAGGTTTTCTAGCGAATGGGCTTTTAACAACATCACAATAAATAAATGCAGCAGCAGTCGAATGCATGAGGTCATTTTGGGTATACTGCCAGTTGGAGGATTGTGTTTAACCTCTGCCATGTGTCCCCCTGATTTTCTCAACCATTGCCTCGAATCTTGGATGATTTATCCGCTCTAGCTGATCTGGTGTTTGACTGCCAGTTGCATTAAAAAAAAGGCCTCAAAACAAGGATCTTCTGCCACCTCCCTCTAACTGCTCCATATGTGAGATAGGAAACTGATGGCTTTGAACATAAAGTTGTAGAGGATTAAAATTTAAACTGGGGTTTAGCATCAGTGGGTACATTTTCTGGACGAAGAAATATCCATGTCAATAATTCCACTATTATTCGGATTCATAAGGTTTGATATGTCATCATCTGTGACAGGGTTGTTGATGGAAAATCATATCCAGTTTCAGGTTTGCAGCCATTTATTGGATTGACTACTACTGCTAGTTGCTCATCCTACTCCAGTTGTTTTGAAGGAGTTTTAATGACATAACAATTTCTTTTTGTTTCAAATAAGAAATTTGATTAGTGCAACATTGTTCCACTTTCAAAGGTGATGAAAATGCACCAGCTAATCTGGACATGAGGTTGAGAGGAGAATTCGCCAGATACAGATCTCAAGTTTCATCTTTATTACTGATTTGGACATGAGGTTGAGAGGAGAATTCACTAGAGACAGATCTCAAGTTTCATCTTTATTAGCCACAACGACACTCTCATGAACTGCTGCAATACCATCAACTTTGTCATAAATATGAGTATTTGAAGCAGAGAATCCAACCCTGCAGACATTCAAATCAACTCTCACAGAGGTGTCAGCTACTAAAACATTCTCGTCAATAGCCATGGGTTCTTCAATCATGCCGATGCTTTCCTCTTTTGATCCAGGTTCATTACCATTGCATGACACTACCATCAACGACCTTAGTAGCATCAACATGGGAGACCTTCATCAACTGCCAGATTACAATCCAAATTGCCTACACTCTTATCAATTGCAAATGGTGTGAAAACAATGTACTTGTTCAACCCAAATTCCTCCCAAACAACCATGGCATCCTAATTAATCCCTTTTCTACCTTGCAGTTCCTTTTTGGCCATCATATTCATTGCTGTATTGATACATAACTCATGAATCACAAATAACACTTGGCAGTGCAGGGAGAGCAGATGGAAAAACTGCACAAAAATACTATACAAAGAATTGTGATTATCAATGGTTGCTTTCTGTTGATATACTAAAGGCAATGTCATCTTCCACAGGTTTCATTGATTGCCCCATACAAGAACGAGCAACTGACTCGAATAGTTTCTCTATTTCAGGAGCACAGTGCGTGAATCCAATATTCCAAAGGTTATAGCGTGGATTCTTTATAAGTTCAATGAAAGTAATGAGTAGGCCCCATGAATGAGGTCTATTTACTATCATTCGTTCTAATCAGTACTCTTGTTATCTGTTCTTGGATAATCTCCTGATTTACTTCTTCTGTATCCAAATCTAATATCAATCTCTGAAATATGTCCATTGGGGCACTATGAGTTATAGGCGTTGTTGGCACTGCAAGCTGCTGAGGTGTGGTTTTTCTCTGCAATTGTTGAATGGCCTGCATTCCTCTGATTTCAAGAATCTGGTGCATCCCATATTCTGTATATGGCTGTGTTGAATCGATGAGCAGGCGGTCTGGTACATCCCGGGCTGTGTCGAATCGATGAGCAGGTGGTTTGGTACATCCCTCAAACACCTCATAACCTTCTATGCATGCGTGCTCCTCTGCGTTGGACAACTTGACTCTGGTTCGAACATCTAGCACGAGGTAACTTGTTTTTATTTTTAAAATTTTGGGGGACTAATCCCACATTGATAAGGAGAAAAGGTAAACAAGTGTTAATATATGCCGATAGCTGCCATGTTGTTCAATGAAGTGAGCCCAAGGCACGGGCTTTAGGGTTGGTTTCGGCGCTGTCTTGTGTGTTGGTTGTTGGTGTATGAAACAACGCTAACTCTAGGTCTCGAGCATTCGGAGGTTGGCCCTAGGCCAATATAACTTTTTGCCAAATTTTTTGTCAAAATATTTATAATATGATAAACAAGATTACAACTTTGCACAAAGGCCGAGGGGGGAATTTTTGCTCAATTCACCAAAATTAGATTAGAAAAACCTAAATTAGGCTAATAAACCCAACTTTGCATTTGCCGACAAGAATTACCTTTTACCATTTCAAACCAATCCACCATTTTTTGCTAAAAAATGCACTGAAACTCGCTTTGAAGCTCGTGTGCAAGTACTCATTTTCTACTTGGTGAGTGTCGGGCACTTTCTGCCGCCTTCGCCATGCGTCATGAGAAAACACATAATGCCTGAAAATAGATAAATATTATTCATAACACTGATCCCCTATTATATAGGGTTATAACATAGGCTCCACCTAGGGAAGATGGCTCCGAAGGAGGTGTCTAGAATCGCTGAGCTCTGAATTTCGCCGACCAGCTGATCATTGGTCTTCCCCCAAACTATAAACTGAAAATAAAACCATGAAGAAACGAAAAAGAAAAGATGCTCATTCTGTTGAGCTTATTGGCACACTCCTACCTACCCTAATCTAACAGTTATTGCTTCGATTAGGTAATGAAAAAGTGCCAATGAAGCCAACCAAGTAGTTGATCCCATGATTGGGATTCCTCATCATGTTTGATGAAAATCAAGACTGAAATATGTACTGGCAGCTGGTGATAGCTCGGGTTCTTGCAGAAAAAACATGTTTGAACAGTTACACTGAAAAAGAGCTCCATATAATTTGCAACCGGGTCAAAAAATATATGATCTATTTGTTGATTCTCTGGGTATTCCTTCAGCATTTTAACATGGATAAGTTTCCCATTCGTGTCCTCAATATCAGACCATGACTGCAACTGTTCAATTTCAGACTTATGCTTGCAAACAAAATATTCATTAATCAGAAAATCGAAAGATGATACAATATCTTTTGGTTTTGGAGACGTGAGTTTCTCATAAAATTGCTTTGGATTTTGGAAACTGTAAGACTGAATTTGAGTACTCAAGAGCTCAATATCCCTTTCGAGTTTTTCAGCCAACAGCTCAAGAACACAAATTTTACTTTTATGAGAATAATTTTTCAATTTACAACAATGAAACACAGTTGTTAACGAAACTTCATCAAATTGTAAATCTTCTAACTCACCCCTGCATTCTTCTATGGCTTCACAATACGTAGGATTTGCCACATACCTTGTCATCTTGAAGCATCATCAAGGCTCTGAAATCTGGATTCTTCAGCAGTGAAGTCGGTTGCGATCTTTGAAGATTGGGATCTTGAACAATGGAGTCGCCAGGTGAATGGTACAGCCTTCCGGTGTTTGGCTTATGTTCACCATCAGAAGTCAAATCTGAACTTGAAGTGCATCTCTAGAGAAGGCTCCCTAGTGGAGTCGCCAAAAATGTTAGCACTCTGTAATTTGCCTAAGGCTACTAAGGCAATCACAGAGGTAACCTCGAACCACTTCGAGTCTTGGGTCTAGCCCTCCAAGACTTAGAGAGGGATCTCTCTTTTAGATTTAACTTGGTTTGTAAGGGATGGATTTTAGGCTAGCTATAAATGTAATGAAAGTATGGGGTTGGGGTTTTTAAATGGTCATTTTGGGACAGCAAGGAGGGCCATTGGGAAAATGGGATCTGTGCTTTAAACAATGTGATTCACTCTCAGATCTGGACAAAGTTCTTTCACAGGGAAAGGTAGCGGCAATATTGGATCGAATTGAGTTTTAATGGTATTGATTTGAGGAAGAAATAAGGGAGGAAAAAACCAAGCAAAGGAGAAGCTAAGAATTCCTTGACTGAGCTCTTTAGATGAATAACATAAAGATTGTCAAAAGGACAGATGCAGAGTATCTGCTGATAAATTCTACTTTGTTTACTTACTTCTGACAATAAGAACTGAAAACAAGCATAATGATCACAGGAAAAACATTAAACAGAGAAAAAACACCACCAATATCACCACACAGGAATCCTGTAAAAGAAAACATTCCCTTTGCTGATCAATCATTAAAAATTACAGAGAAATTCTCTGGCTAAACACAGCCCTCAGCTCCAGCAAAGAAAACTAACAATTCAGGTCTAAACCTCTCACACAGGTCGACCCTCTCTTATTCTTCCCAGTCGAACCCTTTCTCTATTTTTTACATCTCTATAAATAATAAACAAACCCCCCATCCTTTCAAGACTCGAGCTCTACTTCTCTGCTTTCTAAAAATAGAAAAGAAGTTACCACAATTGACACCTGTGGACTGTTTTTAAAACAAACTAAACAACAAATAAAAAAAAATCCATTTAACAACTGTTGTTGGAACATCTGGAGTTTGTTAAGGTTTGCTGGCGAATGGGCTTTTAACAACGTCACAATAAATAAATGCAGTAGCAGTCGAATTCCTGAGGTCATTTTGGGTATACTGCCAGTTGGAGGATTGTGTTTAACTTCTTCCATGTGTCCCCCTGATTTTCTCAACCATTGCCTCGAATCCTGGATGATTTATCCGCTCTAGCTGATCTGGTGTTTGACTGCTAGTTGCATTAAAAAAAAGGCCTCAAAACAAGGATCTTCTGCCACCTCCCTCTAACTGCTCCATATGTGAGATAGGAAACTGATGGGTTTGAACATAAAGCTGTAGAGGATTAAAATTTAAACCGGGGTTTAGCATCAGTGGGTACATTTTCTGGACGAAGAAATATCCATGTCAATAATTCCACTATTATTCGGATTCATAAGGTTTGATATGTCATCATCTGTGACAGGGTTGTTGATGGAAAATCATATCCAGTTTCAGCTTTGCAGCCATTTATTGGATTGACTGCTACTGCTAGTTGCTCATCCTGCTCCAGTTGTTTTGAAGGATTTTTAATGACATAACAATTTCTTTTTGTTTCAAATAAGAAATTTGATTAGTGCAACATTGTTCCACTTTCAAAGGTGATGACAATGCACCAATTGATCTGGACATGAGGTTGAGAGGAGAATTCGCCAGAGACAGATCTCAAGTTTCATATTTATTAGCCACATCGACACTCTCATGAACTGCTGCAATACCATCAACTTTGTCATAAATCTGAGTATTTAAAGCAGAGAAGCCAACCCTGCAGACATTCAAATCAACTCTCACAGAGGTGTCATTTGCTAAAACACTCTCGTCAATAGCCATGGGTTCTTCAATCATGCCGATGCTTTCCTCTTTTGATCCAGGTTCATTACCATTGCATGACACTACCATCAATGACCTTAGTAACATCAACAGGGGAGACCTTCATCAACTGCCAGATTACAATCCAAATTTCCTACACTCTTATCAATTGCAAATGGTGTGAAAACAATGTACTTGTTCAACCAAAATTCCTCCCAAACAACCATGGCATCCTAATTAATCCCTTTTCTACCTTGCAGTTCCTTTTCTGCCATCATATTCATTGTTGTATTGATACATAACTCATGAATCACAAATAACACTTGGCAGTGCAGGGAGAGCAGATGGAAAAAATGCACAGAAATACTATACAAAGAATTGTGATTATCAATGGTTGCTTTCTATTGATATACTAAAGGCAATGTCATCTTCCACAGGTTTCATCGATTGCCCCATACAAGAACGAGAAACTGACTCAAATAGTTTCTCTATTTCAGGAGCACAGTGTGTGAATCCAAGATTCCAAAGGTTATAGCGTGGATTCTTTATAAGTTCAATGAAAGTAATGAGTAGGCCCCATGAATGAGGTCTATTTACTATCATTCGTTCTAATCAGTACTCTTGTTATCTGTTCTTGGATAATCTCCTGATTTACTTCTTCTTTATCCAGATCTAATATCAATCTATGAAATATGTCCATTGGGGCACTATGAGTTATAGGCGCTGTTGGCACTGCAAGCTGCTGAGGTGTGGTTTTGCTCTGCAATTGTTGAATGGCCTTCATTCCTCTGATTTCAAGAATCTGGTGCATCCCATCTTCTGTATATGGCTGTGTTGAATCGATGAGCAGGCGGTCTGGTACATCCTGGGCTGTGTCGAATCGATGAGCAGGCGGTCTGGTACATCCCTCAGACACCTCATAACCTTCTATGCACGCGTGCTCCTCTGCGTTGGACAACTTGACTCTGGTTCGAACATCTGGCACGGGGTAACTCGTTTTTATTTTTAAAATTTTGGGGGACTAATCCCACATTGATAAGGACAAAAGGTAAACGAGTGTTAATATATACCGATAGCTGCCAAGTTGTTCGATGAAGTGATCCCAAGGCACGGTCTTTGGGGTTGGTGTTGGCGCTGTCTTATGTGTTGGTTGTTGGTGTATGAAATGGTGCTGACTCTAGGTCTCGAGCATTCGGAGGTTGGCCCTAGGCCAATATAACTTTTTGCCAAATTTTTTGTCAAAATATTTATAATCTGATAAACAAGATTACAACTTTGCACAAAGGCCAAGGGGGAAATTTTTGCTCAATTCACCAAAATTAGATTATAAAAACCTAAATTAGGCTAATAAACCGAACTTTGCATTTGCCGACAAGAATTACCTTTTACCATTTCAAACCAATCCACCATTTTTTGCTAAAAAATGCACTGAAACTCGCTTTGAAGCTCGTGCACAAGTACTCATTTTCTACTTGGTGAGTGTCGGGCACTTTCTGCCGCCTTCGCCATGCGTCATGAGAAAACACATAATGCCTAAAAATAGATAAATATTATTCAGGACACTGATCCCCTATTATATAGGGTTCTAACAGGCGGTGATACATGATTAGTGCAATTTTGATGCACTCATAGATGGTATATGTATGTGTATGATAGTACTTGGCTAAAGTACACCATTGGTATTAATTGTTTAGCATATACTTTGGTACATGATATATGGGATGATATATTTGAGACACTTAATTGATTGGGATGCATGGTTGTGGCACTTGGTTCATGATAGAATCATGTCATGGGTGATATGACACTTGTTTGAGATACATGGTTGGCATGTTTGTAGAATCATATGATTGATACACTCCATTGATGATATATTATGGCATATTCTATGATATTGATGTACATGGGTGTTGTTCATGGTTGGAACACAATATGGAACATGAGATGTATAATACTGAGAGA
>SNQJ01S0124670.1:63715-74059 GCA_010110895.2 Picea sitchensis | reverse complement strand
ATAAATATTAAAATTTGTATGGTGAGTAAAGACTAGATTGCAAATTTTAGACTTGCTAATTTAGATATGTAATTGATGTTAGTTGGATTTATAGATGTCGCCTAATTGGTAACTCAGACATGCTAAATTGAGTCGTAATTCATGTTAAGTTTGGTTGGTAACTCGTTGACTAATGTAATTTAGACTGGTTAATTGATCTGTAATTAACGCCAATTTAAATCATAGATATTGACCTTTTATCCTTGATTAATGGTTGAGTTGTTGACGAAGTCATTTTTAACTTACGCTTCCCATTGAGGGTGTTGTTGTTCATTTTAATTAATGTTTGTACTTGGTTTTGTAAACATTTAACGTTCTTGGTTGCTCACTGTAAGGGTTCTAGTTACTTGTGTAATTAATTTGGGGTGCGTGGGGTTGTTAGGATGTTTGTCCTTAACTTAGTAGGCTTGGTATGCTTGTGTCGGGTGGGATGTAGACACCTCCTTGTTCCTCAAAACAGTCGCCAGCCTTGAGACCTTAAATGGTCAAAATCGATGGGAACCTGGGCTTGAGTGTTGCTTATGTGTCCTGGAGGTCCTAACCATTGCAGGGTAGGATGAGTGGGTAGTCATTCTTATTCTTCGTCGGTTGAATGTCGTACATTGCTTCCATGTGCTTGATGTACTTTTATGTTAGGTCGTTATGTTTGTTGTGGCGTGAGTTGCATGCATTGCGTTCATTGTCGTGTTGCGATGTTGAGTATAATGTCATTATTACCTTCCTACACACACGCAGTTTTTTTTTTTTTTGCATTTGTTTTGTGATGCAGGAGCATCGCTCACTCATCAAGCGAGCCAGCGCATGGAGCAAAAAAGACAGCTGGATAAGCCAGCACACATTTTGAAATACTTGGAAGTTATTGCACCGCTCTTTATTGAAGTCATTCATAAAGAAACACACTTATATTGTAAAGGGGACCTTGAGCCTTTAATCTCTCGTCCTTAATAGATAGGAAGACATTTAATAGATTTAATGCAGGTAGGTAGATGTTTTAAGTCTAGATTAGACAGTTTTCTGTTTCGAGAGGGAAAACGGATATAGACACCCTCCTTTGTACATTGTAAGATAATTCATATCATCATTCATTCAGGAGCAAGAAGAGAAGAGAAGAGCAGAGAATTGTAGGAAGAACACCCATGTACAAAGATTGAATTAATAGGAGAAAGCTTTGATTCAATTCCATGGTTATGTGTTATTTCTCTATGTGTTGATGATTATGCTCATGAGTATTTGCTTCCTGTCATGCATTTTCTTTTATATGCTGTGTATGTGATTCCAGGGTTGATTTGAAATCTGAGAAAATGAGTGAATGAGTTTCAATTGTTTCTCTAAGTGAGCCAGAGGATTCCTGGAAGGAGTGCAGTGGAATTTGTCTGCAAGGAGTGCGTGACTGCAGGGTTCAATTGGAGAAAGCTTTTGTTCTCATTCATCTCAGAAGTGCATATTTGGCACCAGAGCCGTGCAAGGCGTGCACAGGCCAGACGAAGACTCAGATTTGTGATTCTGAGCAAAGAGTTGAAGGAATTCTGTTGCAGGAGTGCGCAGGATCAAAGACTTCATCACTTAGTTGTGATTGAAGATTTGCCGCAAAGGGTGCGTGCAAGGAGTTCTTCCTGAGGGATTTGAAGTCGTGAAGCTCAGGAGAGATAATCCTTTCGAAGTTATCAAAGGACTGCACAGAGGGGTTGTGCTGGAAGTGTTTGAGCAAGTACTAGAAATTTTGCGTGCAATTGGACAGGGCTTCGTGGAAGAAGTGCTTGTTTCAATTGAAATTCGAACAAATCGTCGGAATTCATCAAGGAGAAGCTGCGAGAATACAAGGCGTGGAATCTTGCAGAGGTGTAAGGAAGCCATCGTGCAGGTGTCGAAAAGGTTCAAAGTTCAGGAGGACAGGAGCCGTCGATTGGGATCGCGTGGATAACGTGGGCCACGACAAGGTGATGTGACAGGTGACGCAGGATATCGATGTATCGGCGTCTCGGGCATCGGGAGTCGAGGCAGGAATCACTTGGCCTCGCGAGTAGCGAGGTTCCGAGGGAGCGAGATTGCGAGTTGTCGACATCTCGGCGCATCGGATCTCGGGAGTTTTGAACTCCGAGTGTTTAGTGTCATGATCGACGAAGAGTGATAGAGAAAAGTCCCGACAGCAGGGAAATAAAGTCAGCGTTGACTGATACATCTCGGGTCTCGGGGATCCGGGGAGGTAATGCATAACGGTTGAACTCGCGAGTAGAGAAGCTCCGATCCTCCGAGTAAAAGAAAGGGGGATTGGGCGAAGCGAACTGTGGGTGCAGATCTTCCGATTGGGAGATAGAAGAGTATTGACACTCTTCGGGCCGAGAGATAAGAGAAGGTCCTGGTGAGAGCGATCGTTCCCCGAGGAGTGGGGCAGGTTGCGTCAGAGTGGTATCAGAGCGGGAATAGTTATTTTCTTTCTATAGCGAAGAAGGAGAAGGAGTAAATACACCATGTCGTCGAGAAGGAAAAGACAATCACCCAACCCAGAAGACAGGGAGGTGAGAAGAAGAGGTAGGCTGGCAGGGAATCCAGAAATGGAGCGGCAAATGCGAGATCTACGAGAAAGGCTTGAGGAGATGGAGACAACGCAAAGATGCAGAGTTGGTGCAGGGGATCTTAGTGATTCCGAAGTAGAAGAGGAAGCTGGACATGCAAAAGAAGTCGCAGCAGAAGATGCATCGACCGAGCGGTTGATCAAAGCCATCGCCAGAATGGGTGCGAAGGCGAAAATGGACATTCCAGTCTATGAGGGAAGCCTGGATGCAGAAGAGTTGCTGGATTGGATCCAAGCTCTTGACACCTACTTCGATTATGAGGAGATCGAAGAAGACAAGAAAGTCATACATGCTGTCACCCGATTGAAGGGACATGCAACATTATGGTGGGACGAGCTACAAGCGGATAGGCGTTCCAAGGGCAAACGGAAGATCAAGAGATGGGACAGGATGATCGCGAAGATGAAGGAAAAATTCATCCCCAGGGATTATCATATCACACTGTTCAGGCGAATGCAGAACCTGAGGCAGAAGTTGATGATGGTAAAGGAGTATACCGAAGAGTTTTAGAAGCTCAATATCCGAGCAGGTCATTGGGAGAGCGATGATGAGAAGGTGGCGAGATATATGAATGGTCTGATATATGACATTCAGGATGAATTGAGCATGGTAACCATCAGGACGGTGGAGGATGCTTACCAGATGGCTTTGAAAGCCGAAGAAAAGCTGAGCCATAAGCAAGGTCAGCGAGGGCGAGGCAGAAGTCAGCCCAAAGGAAAGACAGTTGCCCAGGACAAATACCAGAAGCCCAAGGAGGAATGGCAGAAACCTCAGGGTAAGATTGAAAGAGGCGGAACCTCACAGCGAGGACAACCACAGGTTGAACAGAGAAGACAACAAAATCATCAGCGCAGAGATTATGCTGATGCAAACACTCTTCCTCGCACTAGAGGTCG
This sequence comes from Picea sitchensis, assembly GCA_010110895.2. Lineage (NCBI taxonomy): Eukaryota > Viridiplantae > Streptophyta > Pinopsida > Pinales > Pinaceae > Picea > Picea sitchensis. The sequence goes on along the minus strand of SNQJ01S0124670.1, from coordinate 70,551 downwards.
AGGTAGGGGAAGAGGAGGAGTTATCACATGTTTCACATGTGGGAAGAATGGGCACAAGTCATTCGAGTGTCCAGAGAAGAAGAAGGTATTAGGAGAAGCTCACATCACAGAAGCACAGGGGCGTGATGCTGAGAACGAAGATGCAGACAATGGAAGATCGCTTGGGATGCATAAAGTTCTCTTAACACCCGAGAAGGAGGTGGAGTACACAACTCAGAGGAGCTGACTGTTCAGGACAGCTTGCAAAGACAAAGACCGGAAATGTAAGGTCATTGTGGACAGCGGAAGCACCGATAATCTCGTTTCAATCGAGATGGTGGAGAAATTAGAGATGGAGACAACTGATCACCCGAGCCCATATAAAGTATCATGGATGCAAAAAGGACATCAGGTGAGTGTCACTAAACAATGTTTAGTTGAATTCAAGATAGGTGGATATAAAGATAAAATCTTGTGTGATGTCATTCCCATGGATGTCTGTCATGTATTGTTGGGTAGACCATGGCAGTATGACAGATATGTGGTTCATGATGGAAGGATGAACACATATACTTTGGAGAAGGATGGGAGGACACACAGATTGCTTCCGATAAAGGATAAAGAAGTGAAACCGGAAGTAAGCAACACGATACTTCTTATGAGTGGGAAGGAGCTGCTTACAGAGATGGAGAGGAAGGAAGATCCACAATTCTTTGTGGCCAGGAAGCCGAGAATTGTCTTGACTAGCACAAGAGTGGACGACTTGCCAGAAGAGATTCAGGAACTGCTGGGAGAGTTCGTTGATATCATCGTGGATGAATTACCTCGTTCATTGCCACCAATGAGGAGTGTGAGTCATCACATCTATCTCATACCCGGAGCCAGTTTACCGAATAAGGCTGTATACATATTGACGCCACAGGAGAATGAGGAGGTCAAAAGGCAGGTACAGGAGCTGCTAGATAAAGGATTGGTCAGAGAAAGTCTTAGTCCATGTGTCGTTCCAACGGTACTAAGTCCAAAGAAGGATGGGGGATGGAGAATGTGTACAGACTCCAGAGCGATAAACAAGATAACCATCAGGTACAGATTTCCACTGCCGAGAATGGATGATCTGATGGATTGCTTGAGTGGGGCAAATTACTTTTCAAAAATTGATCTGAAAAGTGGATATCACCAGATTCCCATGAGGGAAGGTGATGAATGGAAGACAACATTCAAGACAAATGAAGGTTTGTACGAATGGCTGGTCATGCCGTTTGGTTTGACAAAGGCGTCGAGCACATTCATGAGGCTGATGAATGAAGTCCTGAGGGAATTCATCGGGAAGTTTGTCGTCGTATATCTGGATGATATATTGATCTACAGTACGACAAAGGCTGAACATTTGAAAAATTTGGCCATTGTGATGAGGAAGCTACAGCAGGAGAAGCTGTTGATCAACATGAAGAAGTCTTCATTCATGCAGACAGAGCTCATCTATCTAGGTTTTGTGGTTTCGGCGAATGAATTGAAGATGGATCCGAGTAAAGTGGACGTGATCAAGAATTGGCCATCACCCATAAATGTTTTCGAGGTGAGAAGTTTTCATGGTTTAGCTAGTTTCTACAGGAAGTTCATCAGGAATTTTAGTGGAATTAGCGCAATAATGATGGACACCGTGAAAAAACGACATAAAATTTTTCATTGGACAACAGAGGCTGAGAAGCGCTTCAATCTGTTGAAGCGGAAGATAACAGAGCAACCGGTGTTGGTGTTGCCAGATTTTCGGAAGACATTTCAAGTGAAATGTGATGCAAGAGGATATGTCGTAGGAGGGGTCTTGAGTCAGGATGACAGGCCAGTTGCATACTACAACGAGAAGATGGATGAAGCAAAGCTGAAATACTCCACATATGATAAAGAGTTTTATGCCATTATACAGGCATTGAAGAAGTGGAGGCATTACTTGATCCCAAAGGAATTTGTACTGTATAGTGATAATCATGCATTGTAGTTTGTGAGTCAACAGGAGAAGTTGAATCAGAAACATGCAAAATGGGTAGAGTATATGCAGAATTTCACATTTGTGATCAAACACATTTCATGGACTGCTAACAAAGTGGCTGATGCTTTGAGTAGGAAATGTTTGCTGTTGTAGGAGTTCAGAGTCAAGACGTTAGGTTTTGAGAATCTGAAAGACATGTATACCGGAGATGCAGACTTCGGAGAAACATACGAAGCAGCTGAGAATCCAGTTCTCAGAGATCGGAGCCCATGGATAGACTACATGATCCAGGAAGAATTGTTGTTCAAAGGCAATCAATTATGCATTCCGAATTGCTCCATGAGGGAGAATTTGCTGAAGGAAAAACACAACGGGGGCTTAGCAGGGCATTTTGGCCACGATAAGATGTTCGCAAAGCTGAGCGAATCGTATTTTTGGCCGGGCATGCAAGAAGATGTCAAGATGTTTGTTGACAGGTGTCGAATTTGTCAACATTCGAAGGGATGGAAGAAAAATGCAGGGTTTTATCAACCATTGCCCATACCCGAGAGGCCATGGGAGGCGATAAACATGGATTTTGTATTAGGACTACCGAGAATGTAGAGAGGGGTTGATTCCATTTTTGTGGTGGTAGACAGGTTTTCAAAGATGGCACATTTTATTCCGTGTCAGAAGACCAGCGATGCGACCCACATCGCAAACTTGTTTTTCAAAGAGGTTGTTAGACTTCATGGATGACCGAGAAGCATACTCTCAGACAGGGATACCAAGTTCATAGGTCACTTTTGGAGGACGCTATGGAAGAAGCTAGGGACTAATTTGGCTTTTAGTTCAGCTTACCATCCGCAGACAGACGGACAAACCGAGGTCGTCAACAGAAGTCTTGGTGACTTGTTGAGAAGTTGGTGACAGAGCACCATAGCAGCTGGGACGACATATTGCCACAGGTAGAGTTTGCATACAGCGATTCGGTGAATTGGAGTACAGGGAAAAGTCCATTCCAGATTGCATATGGGACACAGCTGAGGGGAGTTTATGAACTTAGGGAGTCAGAATAGACTGCGACTGACAGTGAGAGGGCAGAAGAATTCGCTAAGGTGATGGAGGAACTTCACACGAAGGTGAAGCAATGACTGCAGAAGTCAAATCAGGAGTACAAGCGCAGAGCCGATCAGCGGAAACGACAGCTTCAGTTTGAAGTTGGTGATCTTGTTTTGGCACATCTGAGGAAGGAAAGGTTCCCAAGAGGAACATATAATAAGCTGAATATGAAGAAAATCGGACCGTGCAGAGTCCTGAAGAAATTTGGAGAGAATGCTTATGAGATTGAGTTACCGGATGGCATCAGGATATCTCCGATATTTAATGTTTCGGATTTATACCCATACAGGGCTGGAGAAGCAGAGACTGGAACTGAGGAACCAATGGTCCAGTGGCAGAAGAAATTACCGTTTGCAGAAAAGCCGCAGATGGAGTGCATACTGGACAAGCGAGTGGGAAAGAAGACCAGGCGGAAACAGTACTTCGAGTACCTGGTGAAGTGGAAGAACCACCGAGTGGAAGATGCCAGCTGGGAGACTGAGGTAGTGATACAGAAACATGGACAGACCGTGCAGGAACTCATTGGCAGGAGCCCATGAAAATTTTCAAGCCGAGGAGTATGATGTAGGAGCATCGCTCACTCATCAAGCGAGCCAACACATGGAGTAGAAAAGACAGTTGGATAAGCCAGCACACATTTTGAAATACTTGGAAGTTATTGCACCGCTCTTTATTGAAGTCATTCATAAAGAAGCGCACTTATATTGTAAAGGGGACCTTGAGCCTTTAAGCTCTCGTCCTTAATAGATAGGAAGGAATTTAATATATTTAATGCAGGTAGGTAGATGTTTTAAGTCTAGATTAGACAGTTTTCTGTTTCGAGAGGGAAAATGGATATAGACACCCTCCTTTGTACATTGTAAGATAATTCATATCATCATTCATTCAGGAGCAAGAAGAGAAGAGAAGAGCAGAGAATTGTAGGAAGAACAACCATGTACAGAGATTGAATTAATAGGAGAAAGCTTTGATTCAATTCCATGGTTATGTGTTATTTCTCTGTGTGTTGATGATTATGCTCATGAGTATTTGCTTCCTGTCATGCATTTTCTTTTATATGATGTGTATGTGATTCCAGGGTTGATTTGAAATCTGAGAAAATGAGTGAATGAGTTTCAATTGTTTCTCTAAGTGAGCCAGAGGATTCCTGCAAGGAGTGCAGTGGAATTTGTCCGCAAGGAGTGTGTGACTGCAGGGTTCAATTGGAGAAAGCTTTTGTTCTCATTCATCTCAGAAGTGCAGATTTGGCACCAGAGCCATGCAAGGCGTTCGCAGGCCAGCCGAAGACTCAGAGTTGCGATTCCAAGCAAAGAGTTGAAGGAATTATGTTGCAGGAGTGCGCAGGATCAAAGGCTTCATCACTTAGTTGTGATTGAAGATTTGCCGCAAAGGGTGCGTGCAAGGAGTTCTTCCCGAGGGATTTGAAGTCGTGAAGCTCAGGAGAGATAAGCCTTTCGAAGTTATCGAAAGACTGCATAGAGGGGTTGTGCTGGAAGTGTTCGAGCAAGTACTGGAAATTTTGCGTGCAGTTGGACAGGGCTTCGTGGAAGAAGTGCTTGTTTCAATTGAAATTCGAACGAATCGTCGGAATTCTCCGAGGAGAAGCCGCGAGAATCCAAGGCGTGGAATCTTGCAGAGGTGTAAGGAAGCCATCGTGCAGGTGTCGAAAAGGTTCGAAGTTCAAGAGGACAGGAGCTGTCGATCAGGATCGCGTGGATAGCGTGGGCCATGACAAGGTGATGTGACAGGTGACGCGGGATATCGACGTATCGGCGTCTCGGGCATCGGGAGTCGAGGCTGGAATCACTTGGCCTCGCGAGTAGCGAGGTTCCGAGGGAGAGAGATTACGAGTTGTCGGCATCTCGGCGCATCGGATCTCGGGAGTTTTGAACTCCGAGTGTTTAGTGTCACGATCGATGAAGAGCGATAGAGCAAAGTCCCGACAGTGGGGAAAGAAAGTCAGCGTTGACTGATACATCTCGGGTCTCGGGGATCCGGGGAGGTAACGCATAACGGTTGAACTCGCGAGTAGTGAAGCTCCGATCCTCCGAGTAAAATAAAGGGGGATTGGGCGAAGTGAACTGTTGGTGCAGATCTTCCGATTGGAAGATAGAAGAGTATTGACACTCTTCGGGCTGAGAGATAAGAGAAGGTCCTGGTGAGAGCGATCGTTCCCCGAGGAGTGGGGCAGGTTGCGTCATTTTGTGAGGCTTATTGTCGTAACGAAATGGAAGGTTTGTTACACATAAGAAACTATAAAATTTGATGACTTGTTTTGGAATCAAGAAAATAGTATATTGAAATTATTTCATCCAATATTTTATATGAATAAACATAGTGCAAGTAAAATCACGACAAGACAAAATATTTGCATGACTAAGATAATGAATAATGATAAAGTATTCATGTTTAGTGATGATAAAGGTGAAATAATGTAATGAAATATAATGATCATATATATATTACATGAGTTATCTCAATATCTCTTCTATCTCTTCTTGTGCTTTTCTTAGCTATTCTTATCATCTTTGTTGTTTTTTCATAGTTGTTCGTATGATAAAACCTTTCATTAAAATGTTGATGTAAATGTGAGACCATGTCTCTCTTACTTTGTAATATTTATAGTGAATTTCTTCATTCTTCCATTTGTTCAAGTGATTCTTTCTTTCTATGTCTTCTAACCCATTGTTACACTAATTTTCTTAGTTCTTTCGTACACATGATTATGTTGAATTTTTATAACCTATAACATAAAAGGAAACATTTAAATTAATACATAGTAGGAAAGTATTTAAGAGTTTGATGCTTAATTTAATGCATTGTAAGAAGGAGAATATACCAAACATTAGTTCAAAACTAACAACGCTGCCACTTTTTTTTCCATCAACTTAGTGTAGACACCTTTGAGCATTGGTCAGACCACCACAATCTATCAAGCCAAGTCTTGAACCAAACCAAACCAAAACTATTCTTACATTAGTATTGGTGATTAACAGATTAACAACAAAGCAATTTTATTTCAACATTGACATAGTAAAGATAGAGACTCTCATCATTTTAATTTCATAGACATCTCTATTGGTGAAATGGAAACGCTACAAGCCTACCATTCAAAGACCATTAAAACCTTTCATTGATATGTTGATGTAAATGTGATACCATGTCTCTCTTACTTTGTAATATTTATAGTGGCTTTCTTCATTCTTCCATTTGTTCAAGTGATTTTTTCTTTCTATATCTTCTAACCCATTGTTACACTAATTTTCTTAGTTCTTTCGTACACATGAGTATGTTGAATTTTGATAACCTATAACATAAAAGGAAGAATTTAAATTAATACATAGTAGGAAAACATTTAAGAGTTTGATGTTTAATTTAATGAATTGTAATAAGGAGAATATACAAAACATTAGTTCAAAACTAACAACTTTGCCACGTTTTTTCCATCAACTTAGTGCAGACACCTTTGAGCATTGGTCAGACCACCACAATCTATCAAGCCAAGTCTTGAACCAAACCAAAACAAAGCTATTCTTACATTAGTATTGGTGATTAATAGATTAACAACAAAGCAATTTTATTTCAACATTGACATAGTAAAGATAGAGACTCTCATCATTTTAATTTCATAGAGATCTCTATTGGTGAAATGGAAACACCACAAGCCTACCATTTATGGAACATAAATTGTGGTGTAATGAAGAAATGGAGAAAACACAAAATTAATGTCCTATAAGGACATAAGTTAGAATATGAAAACCATATTTAT
>SNQJ01S0124670.1:26573-42143 GCA_010110895.2 Picea sitchensis | reverse complement strand
ATAATATACAACAAACCATAACACACAGATTGATAACGGAGTTCGGCACAACTTTGCCTACGTCTCCGGGCCTTTGTCTCTGTGGGGGAGGCTTCTTTATTTCTGTTCAAAAGCTCAAAAGTACATCGTAGAAGTGCCAATTGGATACAATACTGATCTGGTCATGTTCTCCCAGATCTCAAGAACCCTACAAAGAAAATGGCATGCAAAATGGACGTCCGGAGCTCCCAGAAATGGCCCGACAGCGTTTGCTCCTCAATAGCTTCCCTGCATAAAAATGGCTTTGGCTTGGCTTCTCTTCAGCATAACTCTACTCTAACTGATATTGAATGTCCTTCATGGCCTCAATCAGGCCTGGTTTATATATATTTGAAGTTGGTTATCCATCCCCAACTTCCTCCCAAAATTTGGGCTCCAAAAATGCCCAATATCTCCCAAAAATGGAGAAAATCAATTAGTTACAGGCATAATAATCAATAAAATCCCAAAAAATTTAGCAAAAACCCATTTTTGTGTAAATTTAGGAGATTAGCCCCTAGGTTTGGGCGCCACCCCCTTATTCTCGGTCATATCGTCCATGTGGCCGAGCGCCAGCCCCTCGGGCTATGCGCTGACCCCTTTCCTCGCGCTCCAACTCCTGGTTCTGTGGCATGTATAGGACCACGGGCCAACATTTGTATAACTACACACCCTTTTTGGTGGTAAAACCTCGGTCCTATGGGATCCGCCCAGGATCCGGGGGCTGGACCTATCCACACACCCCCGCATTTGGTTGCCCCACGCTCCCGGTTATATGGAATGGTCACGGTCGTGTTTGTGTCGATGGTTGGGGCTAAACCTCGACCCTTTCCCCCATCGTTTAAAACCTTAACTAAATTCAAATGCAAATTTTACCATATAGTTAACAAGAACCACCCACAGGCCGAGAGGGTAGCCTGGTCCTGCCAGTCCCTTGCCCGGAGTATAGGTCGCGGGTTCGACCTCGACCGAGCCATATAAATTTTATACAAAGCCTTAAACCAACCATAGGGTGCCACGTGGCAGCCCATGACTGGGCCACGTGGCACATCCACAACCAACTGAAAATTGCCAAGTGTCGATTGTAAACTGGTCCATGTCACCTGCCACGCGTCAAATGTCGTACGCCACATCACCTGCCCAGTCACTACACTGTCAGTTGCTGACATCATCCCGTGCCACGTGTCACCCTTACAGTGGTGACACATGTCACCCATGGATTGGTCCAGTTGTCTACCCGCACACCAAATCAGCCTGCCATGTGTCGCCTCTTGGAGCTTTCATGTCAGTTTTACAGTCGTACGACCTGTACAGTCAGCATGCCACGTGGCACTGTACGGACTGGACAGTCATCCCCTTTTTTTTTCCTGTTTGCCTTTTCGGACAGAACGTGATATCTTGCACATACGGAGCCCGTTTGACAAAGTAAATATACCGTCGGAATCAGGAAGACGAGACAGACGCAATGGCGTTGGTTTCATTTTTGAGCACTTTCATTTTTGAGCATTTTTAAGCCCTGTCAGGCTTCTGGATCCGATTCTGGATCATTCTGGTTCTCAATACCAATCTTCCCTGCTCTAATTACCAGATTATTTATTTTCTGTTTTTGAGGGTCTTAAGAGGAATACACACCCTGTAGTGGGACAACACACATATGAAAGTGCCCTGCCTTTAGTCAGCCTGCGTATGTACACATGCTGATGAAGTGCTAGTTGCGTGTCTGAGAACCCAACAAATCCTTCTCAGGAAGAGGAAGCCATCCTCTCCCTTGCAGAAGGGATCCTTCTTAGGGATATTCTGGGTCGTTCTAGGTCTCTGATTGAACAATCCATAGTCAGGTAAAAACCTCAAGATTAGCTTTGTTTCGCTATATTTGTCTTACCTCTTTGGGTCAAATNTGTGTGTGTTTTTACCTTTAAGGGATGATGGTGTTCAATACCAGTATCCTCTGCTGAAGCTTAGCTGCTTCTTTTATTTTTTTTGAGGGATTTCAGAGGTACACGCGGCCTACAGTGGGTCTACCTACGTGCACATGCACCCTACCCTTCTACAACCTGCGTATGCACGCTAGATTTTGAAGAGACAGTCACGTACCTGTCTAGAAACATTTTTGGAGGCAGTCATCCTCCTCCCTGTCAAGTTTTTACTTCTCAGGGTCTTTCTTGTCTGAATGTGGTCTCTATCATACCAGTTTAGCCTAGGTTTGGACTCTATTATGGCTTTCTTTTTCATTCAAAGTCTTCTTTTGTTTCTTTGTTAGGTTTTTTGATGACACAATGAGTCGGTCTAATATGCCTTCTTGGTTGTCAGTATTTCCCCACGGTTAGTGGTTGGCCATAAAATTTTCTTAGCCTTGTCTTGTCTTAGTTTTTTTACCATTTTTCTTCAGAAAAGGAGAAAGCTTCCATCTTTAGATTTTCTTGTTTTTTGAGGCACAATAAAAAAAGTAGATATTTTTTTTGTTTGGTTAAGTAGTCAAGTGTTTGCATAGATTATCAAAAAAAAGTTCATTTTCATAAGTTCTTGGCTGATTGACTTAGGAAAATAAGTAGCTCGTAGTCATGTGAAATCCTATTTTTAGTTTTCTGTCAAAAGATCTTAGAGAGAAATTTTGAAAAGTTGGTTAAAGTAAATTCTTTTTGAAGAAGTAGTCTTGTTTTAAGAACTTTTCATGTTCTTCTTTTCGTCGCTATAAAACATCACTGTTTTCATTATCATATCCCATGACTTTAAAAAAAAACCACTAAAATAAACGTTTAAATAAAATCTTTTAGACTTTATGTTTTGTAGGGTACACCAACAAGTCTAGGACTAGGGCCTTGATTTAGGTTGGAGAGGAAACTCTTCAAGGCTACCAAACAAAAACATAAGAGTCTAAGCTAGGGAGTGTTTGAAGTCCAATTACCGTGAAAGTTGTCCGGGACCCCCTCTAACACAAGGGATAAACACGAGGTCTCTTTCAGAAAGGTAGCGAAGATAACCCCTCCAAAATTAGACCAAGTGTAGTGGGGAACACATATAAAGGGCTTGTCTTGTGATTCCGTCGTTAGCACTTACCATGGAGCTTCATGGGTCTCAAATCCATTCGAGGTCCTCAATTGTCTTCTGGAACACTTTCTCTCGATACCCTGGATAGGTTTCGAGCTTGATACCCTGCTCATTGCGGTCCACCCGACTGTCGACTATACCCGCCTGGCAACTATTCGTGAGCTGGCAACCTAGTTGCCTATCATTCTAGTGACTTACACAAGTGACTGTGGGAGTATAATGTAGTACCTAGGACATACATCGGGCCACACTTTGCAGAGTATACTCGGAGGGTGCTTCCGTATTCGAGTTTCACTTGCACCGGTAAGTTGCTCTAGTGTTGGTTGTTGTAACTGTTCTTCCAACTAGCTAGTGACTACCTGTTTTATCTCATAGAAATTTTTTGATAGAGTGTGTTTGTTTCTCAATAGGTTAGAAAGGCCTTAGTGTGTCTCTGATATTCTCACACAGTGGAGGATCAGGAGATCCACCGGTCGCGAAGGCTTCTTGTCCTACCACCGGTCGATCTGGAGCCACCCCCATCGCCGCTAAGGCGGAAGCTAGTCCATCAAGGGTCATTTGAAGAAACTGGGTCACGGGTAACTCTGTCCAACCCACATTCGAGAGAATAACATCTCATCCCAGAGGAGCCAACCATTACTGACCTTGGAGCGCAAGCTCTTGGTCCAAACAATCCTCCAATTATGGATCTTTTGACGCCGGTTGTCGTACAGGTCTATCCTTACGAGCGTTTGGAAGTATCCCAAACAGAGATGGAACCAAATCCCACAACTTCTTCAAGGAATTCTCATATTCCCTCTACCGCTGTCACAACTAGGGGTGTTCCACCTCCTAGCCAACCATCGCCAGTCTAGGCCACTATAGTCTTGACTGCCTCTACTTCAGGCAATGGTACGCTTCCATATTTGGCAGCGATCACTTCTCTGTTGTCTCAGAGTGCGATAGGCCCTCCATTCACATACGTAATGCCTGGCTTTGATCCAAATGCTATCCTTTTTCACTCCACTCAACCAACTCTAAGTCTAGGGGTAGGGAGTTAAAACACTCCTCTGCAAGGATCCATGGGGGGGAATTCCAGCTCCTTATAATGCTTTCCTTCACAAAGGGGGTCACATACCTCCTGTGTTCCCTACACTCAGCAGTGCTCACCAACAATCTGTCGGGCCAAGCACAAACTATGGTTCATATGGAGTGAGTAGTCAAGAACTGCCTTCTAATAGTCAACCGGTAGGTTCGACACCGTTCTCTTTGTTCAGTGCATTTGCTAACAATGCTTTCTCGTTTGTTTCTTTCCCCATTGGGGGAAACCCTGGTTATGGACAACCAAATCCAATGCAGGGTACTATTCTTGCACAGGGGGAAAACCCAGGAATCCCTTCCCCCCAAGGATCTTGGAATCCTTGGAAAGGATCAACTTCCTCGTCATGGATGCCGACAGGGGGAAACCCTTTCCAAAGTCATTGGAACCCCAGATAAGGTTCAACACCTATGCCCATCAGGTCGACAGGGGGCATGCCCTCTCAAAATCCTTGGACCGCAATGAAAACCCAACCTCCTTTGTCCTTCTATGGAATTTAGTCGACGATGCCTCAACAAGCATAGAATTCATACACTGGTCTTGGACAAGGTTTTTACCAAAATCCTGGCCAATAGCCAAAATTTTCTTGGCAACCTGGTGCCAGTCAAAATCCAGGCCCCTTTTTCCACGGTCATAATCAACAGCCCAAACTATCGTTCCTGGAAAATTTGCATTTTCCTGACTTAACGAGGTTGTTGAATGACCCCATCTGTCACGATCTGTGTTGGCCGCCTATGCCGACCAAGTTTCCTTCGGACATTCCCAAGTTCAAATCCAAACCTAACGAATATCCAAGCGATCATGTGACTACTTTTCATCTCTAGTGCTCGTCTAACTCATTGAAAGACGACTCCATCCAGTTGTGCTTGTTTCAATGCACTCTCATAGGGAGTGCTTTGAAATGGTACATTAAGCTCGACCACTCAAGATACTCTTCCTTTGGCGAATTGGCAATGGATTTCTTAAACCATTTCCAATTACCTATGAGATGCGATGTTAACACCGAATTGTTGGCCAACTTTGAGAAGACCAAGGCGGTCCATATCTCCGATCACATCTGAGAATGAAGACACCGTAAGAGTTTGATAAAAGTACCAGTCCCACTAGAATTTTTGCTGGAGTGGTTCCTTAAGTCTTTGGTACCCCAGTAATCCAAAGATGTAGTGACTTCAGGAGTCTTTTCTGAAGAAGATGCGATAATGAGAGCTCAACAACTTGAGCTGATTTACTCGCAATTTGACCTACTTTATGAAATCTTGCCAGATGCACCTAGGTCAATTATTGACAAAACCAGACAGAGAGCTGAACCACATGCCGAAGGTATTGTCGGTTCAACACAATCTAAGACCACTGATCCACTATCAAAACAATTGCAACAATTATTGATACAACACACAGTGGCCAGCCATACCACAGGTCTGGCTGCTCCCCCTACCCAAATGTCGGATTTACACAACGTACAATTGACAAACCCAAAGGCCAACTAGCAGCTCGACGGGAAGAAGAAACAATGAAAGAATGGTAAGGGGAATAAGAAACATACCAATAATGCTGGCGGAGGCAACATTGAAAAGAATAAGTTAAAGTATCTGTGTAATAAGTGCATGGAAGACCACACAACTTATCAGTGCCCTCGTCTCGCAGAGGCCCAAAAGTTATTGGCACAACAACAACCTGCTGTGTTAACAAACCCATTCCAACATGGGAAAAATTTAACTCAAGCCTCGATGAGCTCAGAAGGGGGTAGTCAAGGACCTCCTCTATCTTCGAGTAATCCTTTGTCCATGAATGTGTATATGATGAAAGGTGATGCATACATATCAACTAGAGAGAATGATTACAAAATGCCTAGCTCCTCTGAGAAGAGTAAAGAAGCTGAGATTCCCCCTCTTCCTCTCTAGATTGAAAAGACGTTGGGTGAGACAATGACACACATCCTAAAAGGTGTGTTCAAGAAATATTCTCACAACCCAAATGCAAGGGCTGCCCAAAACTACTCTGTGGTGGAGGATTTGTCCCAAACCCCTTGTGAGATGTCTGCTTTGGAAGTCCTCTAGAGTTGCCCTTCCTAGAGAAAGGCTCTGTTAGCTACTGTAGGATCTGCTGAGACTTGTAATCCGGGCACGAGCATGCTTGATACGACTTAATTAAAACCTCGTCTCCCTTACCACGTTGCGTTCTAGATAGTAGTGGATTATACCACAAAAAAATTTACACAAACAAATTTCCGCACAGTGGTTGATGAGGATGCCTCGACATGCATAATGTCTTTGGCGTGTTGGAAGGCCATAGGCCAGCCCATTTTTTCTTCGTCACCAACTCTTCTTACCGCTTTAGACAGTCATTCTTTCTGACCACATGGCATCATTCCCTCTTTCCCCATCTAGTTAGGTGGGAAAACCATGTGCGTCGAAGTTGAAGTAGTCAATGCTCAACTCGACTATAATCATCTATTAGGAAGGAGTTGGACTTATGCTATGGAAGCAGTGGTTTCTACTATTTTCAGGTCTTGTTGTTTCCACATGAGGATAGTGACAATTGATCAACTGTCTTTCTCCCATCTTGACCCTTCATCGGGGCATCCATGGTCCCGATGATCGACAACCCTCAACCCGACATCATCAACATAGGGGTTGTTTTGTGCCCACCTTTGATGGGTACTTTCGATTACCCTCCCCCTCCCGACGATATTAAGTTTGTGTCAAACTAGCCTAAGGTTGATATTTTTCAAGTCTCGTCATTTCGTATAACTTACTTTCATGATCCGTGGACTCTTCCTTCCCCATCAAGCATGATGGAAGTGACAAGGAACCATGGTATGGCCATGCCCTTGTCCACGACAAAATTTGCTTACTCTATAGTCCAGCAAGCTTCCGCCGACCTCGATCCTACTCCCACACAAGAGTTAGATCCGATTTCAGAGCCTACTTGGGCTCGAGGTTCCCTTTCTAATACTGATTCTTTAGACTTAGTCCTACCCTTCGACGAAGCAATCATAGAGGCAATGACCAATCCAAACAAACCCTGGGATGATCTCCATCACAGATCTTACTTCCTCCTAGAGCTAAGAAGAATTGAAGCAGGAGAATTCACTTTGACTATGACTAGATATAGGTCTTGTCCTATCAATCCCTTGGCTATGCACGCAGTTTATGCCAAGGGTAATATGGAAGCCATCGCTGAAACGATACCTATTGATATCTCCAGAACCCCTTGCGTCACAGAGAATGTCCTCGTGAGATCTTATTTCTCCCCTGAAGAGATTCAAATCTACATGGATTTATTTAAATAATTCCGTGACATTTTTGCTTGGTCTTATGAGGAAATGTCAGGCATCGATCCAAGAATTGTTGAACATGAAATCACGACTTATACTAAGCTAAGCCAGTTTGGCAGAAGCTTCGTCCAGTCAATCCTAGGAAAGCAACAACTATCAAAGCTAAAGTAGAGAAACTACTTAAGGCAGGTTTTATCTACCCCATTCACTTGACTCAATGGGTGTCAAACCTCGTTCTAGTCAATAAGAAACAGGGTACGATTCACGTTTGTACGGACTTCCGTGAATTTGAATAAGGATTATCCAAAAGATAATTTCCTCACACCATTTATTGACTAGATAGTCCATGAATGTGTAGGATGCAAGGCCTTTTATTTCATGGATGGTTTTTCGGGCTACAATCAGATATAGATCAAACCCGAAGACCAACACAAAACCGCTTTCATTTGTTCGTGGGGTACATTAGCTTATCAGAAAATGCCTTTTGGTCTGAAAAATGTTGGAGCTACCTTTCAGCGGGCCATGTCTTTCACTTTCCATGATCTCAAACATGTAGTTGAGGCTTACCTTGATGACTTAGCATCACGATATTGTAAGAGAGTTGATCATCCTACGCACCTCAGATTCATCTTTGAGCGATGTCGCTACTACCAGATTCGCTTGAATCCAAACAAGTGCAGTTTTTGCATTACGTCAAGTTGTATACTAGGTTTCATAGTTTTGACAACGGGGATCATGTTCGATCCTCTCAAGGTTGAGGCAATAGTTTAGTTGCCTCCCCCACACATGATCCTTCAACTTCAGAGTATGCAGGGAAAAGCGAACTTCTTACGACGTTTCATTGCAAACTATCCCAAGATCACAAAGGGATTTATGCGTTTACTCAAGAAGGATGTCCCTTTTCATTGGGACAAAGCTTATCAATGCTCACTTGATGCTTTGAAAGACGCCCTCACATCCTGCCCTCTGCTTCAGCCACCCGATTATAATAAAGACTTCGTATTATGCTTGGCTGCAACCGAGTCAACCATCAGTATGGTCTGTGTTCAGGAGGATGATGTGCTTTCCAAGTACGTGATCTATTATTTGAGTTGAGGCCTGGTTTGACCGGAACTTAATTATTCCCACGTTGAAAAACTTGCGTTGGCAATAGTTCATGCTGGCCAACGGTTCCGTCATTATATCTTGTTTCGCAAGACCACTGTCATTGCCATTGTGAATCCATTTCAATACGTGTTGACATGACCAGTAATTGGCGGAAATATCAATAGATGGATATTTTTCCTCGAACAATTTGACTTAGATTTTGTTTCGGCAAAATCCAAAAAGTCATTGGTCTTTGCGGAACTCATATTGGAACTTCTGGTCGAGTCAGGTGATGTTATGCCCGAAGAGTCACCTATTAAAGGAGACATGTTTTTGATTGCATCTTCGGATCCCTAGTATGGATATATACTTGTCTATCTCCAGACTTTGAAGTGCCCCACCTCTGCTTCTCGTGAGGAGCATCACTGTATACGCCATCCGACCAAGAACTATCTTATACTCGAAGACACATTGTATCGTCGAGGCATAGATTCCATCCTTCGTTGATGTCTCACTCATGAAGAAGAATAAATCAACCTTAACGATTGCCACAATGGAGCATATGGTGACCATATGTCTGGGTTGGAAACAACCCAAAATATATTATGCGTCGGTTACTTCTGGCTGACATTAATCAAATATTGTGTTGAATCGGTCAATAAGTGCCACTTGTGTCAAATCTTCTCTCGGAAGATGAGGGCACACCCTGCTCCTATGTTTCCCGTCATTACCGTTGGTCCCTTCACCAAGTAGGGGATTGATTACACTACATGAAACCCCCCTTCAGTAAGGGGGCACCATTATATCATCATAGCAGTAGACTACTTTACAAAGTGGGTTGAAGCTATGCCAATGTTCAAGGATGATGGAGAGACAACAACTCTCTTTTTGTTCAACTAGATTATAGCAAGGTTCGACGTCCCGAAAGAGATTGTCACTGACCATTGAAGTCACTTCCAGAATAAAATGATGACTGAGTTAACATCAAATCTTGGGTTGAGGCAAGAACATTCGTCACCTTAATACCCTCAAGTGAATGGTCAGGTGGAAGCTGTGAATAAATCCCTCAAGACTATTTTACAACGAATGATCAATTCGACCAAATCAAATTGGCATTTGATGTTGTACTCTGCATTATGGGCCTACCGAACATTTGTTAAGATTGCAACTAGTTTCTCACCTTTTCAACTTTTTTACGGGTTGGAAGCAGTTTTACGCATAGAATGTGAGATCCGCTCTTTAAAATTGGCAGTACAATTATTTCTGGACACTTCACCGATTGAAGAGAGGTTATTACATCTTGACCAGCTCGATGAGAAGCATCGAGACACAGCCTTGGAGAATGAGGCTCATAAACAAAAAGTTAAGTTTCAGTATGATCGATCCATTTGCCCTCGGATTTTATCTAAAGGTGACCTTGTCCAATTCTATGACCAAGATAAGGATCCCCTAGGGGCAGGCAAGTTCAAACCCATGTGGTTCGGACCGTTCATTGTTAAAGAGGTTATTAAAAAAGGTGCTTATCGTCTGGTTGAATTTGAGGGAAACGCTTTGGTTGAGCCTAGAAATGGGCTCTACCTCAAGAAGTATTACTCATAGGTGGGTCGCCTTCAATGACTTCTGGTAACATATGTATAGTCGTACATTTGTTTTACTTACTTTTTGTCTTTTGCGTTTATGCAAGTGTCATTTTGATAACATTCTTTTTACCGTGGAAGATGTCAAGTGAATCAAAGGTTTTCATGGGGTTTGCGGACGGTGCTAGTCGACACACTTGGAGGCTTGCTTTTGCAGCTTGGGTGAGTTGCTATCCTTAGGAGGTATCAGTTTAGGTAACAGTTTAGGTAACAGTTCCTTCATAGAGTTGCTTTGTGACGCTTTGTTGCATGGTATCTCTTGCCTCCGGGTTTACTTATATGCTCAACTAGTTGTGTCTCAATTAAATGGTGATTTCCGCGTTTACGACCCTACCCTACACCGATGGTTCCTTAGGGTACATCTCTTAGAACAAAGTTTTGATTACATTACTTACATTCATGTTCTTAGGAGATTAAATCACATCACTGATACTCTAGCTAATCATATATTAGATTAGCATTTTGCACACATGTAAAGATAAAAAAACACACACGCACATGTAAATACATTTGTNTATATATATATATCAGAGTACAGTGTGGGTGCGAATGCCTAAAATATATACACAGTAGGAGTCATGGGGCTTATGCCCTAAAAAATGTACAAAAGTGCTCACGACACATAAACAATCCAACCTGGCTAAGGGCGAGGCCTGTTGGCCCGACCGTAGTGTACAACAACGTTTTCCAAACGCCGAAAAAGTTGGACCCAAGTCCGTGGCACCCCAACTACATGAGGCTACATAGAGGGTAGCAAATCCTCAATCTTTTCCATAGGCACAACACGAGTAAGAGCAGTAAGGTTCCGCTCTACCCGCCTCAAAACTCTCTCAGCCTCCCTAGGTTGAGGCCCCCCTACTGCTCCTACCAGTCCGATGGCTCCAGCTGCTCCCACCTTTGGATGAGGACGTCGTCTATTCCTCGCAAAATTAGTCAGACGCACTGGTCCCATGTCTGCACATAACAAACAAATCATTGTCAAATACTATGGTATAGAAAAAAAAGTGATATATATAAAAGCAAATGAAAATAAAAAACTATGAAAATTACAAAATTACCCAACTCTCCTCACACTGCTCCGGGAGAAACAACCATATCCAGGTCTCTGGAAAAGTCAATACCAGCATATGGGTAGTCTTTTATTGTTGGAATCTGGTGAGACCACTAGTCGAAGAACTTGTCATCGAAGGCCTCCATGGTCCTTCCACCACCCTGTCGCAGCAATAGTGTTGCCCATCTACATATGGCTGGGAATGTGGCTATGTGCCCTCATACTATCTCTCGAGGGATAATACTGGGCACCCTCTAGAAGAAGAATGCACAAAGTATGGTCCCAAACTAGAAGTTTATGTGCCTCCGCATGTGGCACTCAGTCAACTGCCATTTCATGCAGTCAAGTAATGTCGTGCTCTAATCAAACATGTGTGCATTCAAGCACTGCTCCGCACAATGCATGTGCGCCCAAGACACTTGGTGAAGTGTTGAGGATCCAGTGATCCGCCCAATTAGTAGTACTATCAATTTTAGTGATAGGTTAGATATCTTGTTGATCGACACCTGTGTGCCCACTTTGTTAGTCCCTGCCTCATAATGGAGCCCAATCAACTCCACTATGTTATGAGGCCATGAAGCAAATGTGCGGAAGTTGACTGGTTCTCCTCTCATCGAGAGGCCAGTCAAGAAGTATATGTCCTATGTCATCGGAGTCAATGACTGACCTTCAAGCATGAAGGCCTCTACATCCAGGTGCCAATAATCTATCAAGGCGTTCAATAGCCTCGATTGTGCCCACATGAATGGACACTGGTAGAATTTAAATAACACGCATTGAGTTAATGCAACAGTCACACCAGGGTCCTCATCAACCAAAATTTCAATGTCTTCATGCTCTCTTTCCCTCCAGTGAACATACATCCTGCAAGTGCTAGTTTAGGAGAGGAATTAGATCTTGCTTTTTATTTTTTTCACAAAATTGTGGGCATACGCAGGCTGTAGTGGTGATAGTCACGTATGCACATGTGCAGTAATTATTTTGCATGCATGCATACACATGTTGTCCCAAGACAACCCGCGTGTGCCTAGGGCTGACCCTTTGAAAAGGTCGATGCCCCCCCCCCAAAATGAAATAAAATGCATAAAATAAAAATTGAAATGCAAGAGGAGTGAATTTGTACTTACTTGGTCCAATCGGAAGTCCGTTTCGTCCACCGAAGATCCCGAAACCAACACTTTTATCAAAGGGGTGTTTTTGGCTACAAAGTCAATTTCCAAAATCAACAATGGTGATAATGAGCTGCTAGCTTCTATTTATAGACTTTTTAGCCCCTTTTTGTCATTTTTTGTCCCCCCTTGTCATTTTTTCTAAACTGAAAATCATTTAGTATGGTTAAGGAGTTTCTTTGGGAAGGTTACGATAGATGTCACTTCAGGTATCAGGAATCTTTTGGGAGATTTGGGTCAGTTTTGAAAGTCCTTTGGTAAAAATATCATTTTTTTCAACTTGAGCATTTAAGTTAGGATTCCACCTCGACTTTTTGTATCTCGTTGTCTTTATCACTTTTCCATAAGATCGAACCCACCAAGTTGCGACACATAACCATCTTTGCTGCTTTAGAAGTGTAGTAATGTTGTGGTAGAGTCTTCCCCTTCATGGATGCCCTAGCTAGATCCTTCTTTCATTTTGTGCATCCATGCTATTGGTAATGACTATAGGCTCGGGAGTCCCTGTTAGTCTTGTCCTGATTACAAGTTTGAGCCTCATCTGCATGATTTTTTATCACTCTTGACCTCACCCTCGGGACTCCCAAAATTTTAAACGGGTCTTCTTTTAAGACCTTTTTAGACCCTTTAAAACATGAAAAGATTGTTGAGTGATCTTGTTGTCTTTCACACTCGTTAAACCGAAATTTGTAGGCACGTCTGTCCGGTGGTAGTTTACCCCTTTTTCGGTCTGGATGGTCAACTGTACAAACAAAGGTATACTCTAGGAACTTTAGTTCTCTAGAAGAGTATCCTTGGGTATAACTTTACCCCTTTTTCGGGCCCGAGGGACTAAATTTACAAAAAAGGCACCCCCACAGAGTCCATAGTTAAGATCTTTTTAGACTCCCTAAAATTGAAAAGATCGTTGAGTGACCTTGTTTCTTCACACTCGTTAAAATGACCAAGAAGAACAACCTTTACGAAGTCCATAGTTAATATTTTTTCAGACTCCTTAAAAATAAAAAAATTGTTGAGTGACCTTGTCTTTATCACACTTGTTAAAATGGTTTTGAATAGACGTCTGGTCATTGCTAGTTTAACCTTTTTTCGAGTCGACTAGAATATCTTCAAAAAAGGTACCCCATAAGAGTCTCCTTTTACATTTTTTCAGACTCTCTAAATATGGAAAACCGTTGAGCTTACCTTCTCTGGGCTCGTTAAAATTACATTGAAGGACGTTACCATTGTGTGTCTTATTAATCGCATTTGCATACCTATGTCTTTGGCCTAATGCTGACTCCATGTTGCTCTCAACTGAACCATCTGAAGCATGCCTTATACGCAAGCCCTGTAGCACTTTGCCTCTGCGTCTTGACACCTTTGACCCATGAAGGATTTTTTCTAAGTGACCTTTTCCTGCATATGTCCCTTTTCCCTGAGCATCCCTATGTTTCATACGCTTGGAACTAGTATGTTTGCAATGCTCGATCCTCCTTTGTAACATAGCATTCTTTCATTCTTTTTCAAGCTTTCCAAAATTATTGAAAAAGACAAAAAAATCAAATATACCCCAAAAAGAGGAAGGGAAAAGTATTTTCTTTTTGTTGGCAGCATAATGAGTTGCCCTTGGACAAAGCACATCTTTTCGTTTGTTCGTCAAAGATCTGGGATATAGTGTGACCTTAGGAAGTTGTTCTCATAGAGTTGTGTCCTCCTCCGTTTGGTTATTCTTTCGAACATATGGAGAGTTGGCATCACCTCCTGCATTGTCAACTTATGTCAATATCATGCTACCTAAGTCTCATCATTTGTCATACTTCTGTGTAAGGGAATTTTTTACCAAGCCCGTGTCGGCCTTTATGCAGTTTGTCTCTTGTCTTCATGCCCGACCATCCTAAAACACCAATCAAAATCCTTTTTCAAAATCAATAAAGTTCTTTGCCTGATCACTGAGATCCTCTTGTCTATTCACGACGAGCTATCAAAGACCTATGGGTAATGAAGTCGTACAATCGCATTACACTCTTACCCGAGTTTTGAATATCTTGATGTTATTGCCCGAGCTCTGAAAGCATCATCTCCAGCCATCAGACAACACTTAGCTTCTTGAAGATGGATATTATACATGTATATCTTTTGATTTTGAGATGTATATTCACTGTGTATTGCTCGCGGCTACACTTTATATAGTTATATGACATGGATCTACAATGTATTTGATTGACAACCATGATTTTAATTTTTTATCCTGAGCATGGGTATGCCCACGTCAGAGAGACAAAATGTTATTTTGCAGATGGAAGCTCCCGAATACTGGTCCCTGGGCTCACTCACTTGGCACGTTGATAAATATTGGTAAAGTATTTCGGCCATCAGATGCTCTTATGACCTCACACTTTAGGGGGCATTTTTTATAAGCCTAAGTTTCACCTAGCCTGCATACCTGGCCTCAGGCCCTACTATTTGCCAATTTCTTGAGCCAAGCTCTTCTAAAAATCCCTCTTTTTTGAGCCACACACTCCCTGACCTTCTACATCCTGTGTATGCACACATACATACGCATGCAATCCTTCTACAACCCATGTATACTGACAGAATCACGAAAAATGGAAACTTGTAGATGGGAAACAAATTTTGGGAAATTGCTAAAACTGTTTGATTGCCTATGGCCCGTTATTCAATCGGATAACTACCTATAAAAGAAGGGGTAGGAGTCCCATTTAAGAGAGAATAAGAAGAGTATAGAAACTTTGCCCAAATTTATCCCCCCTTTGCTCCAATTTCCTACAATTGTATTGTGAGGTTGAGTAGTTGGTGCATTGTGAAGAGGAGCCCAGAACCAGGTTCAAGGAGCAGTGCCAACCACATATTGTAAGTTTACTCTTGTGAAGATTAATAAAAAAAGGAATAATTTTTTCATCCCACCATATCATGTGTTCAATTGTGTATTTATTTTATGATATTGTCACATCTAACACAACAATTAGTATATGAAATGCAAGTTTGCAACTCTCTGTTTGTCCATGTGTGAATGAAGGTCAGCTTTGGGAGGAGGCTTGTAGTCAAGGAGTGAGTGAAAGTGAAGGATTCAAGGTAGAGTTACCTAATCTTGTTTGCACCTTTGTATTGCATGAATGTGGGGTTTTGTGTTGGGAGAATAGGAAAAAGTAGAGGCCTTTAAATGGTCATTTTCTGCATGCATGATTAGAGCCCTTAAATGCTAA
>SNQJ01S0124669.1:0-26563 GCA_010110895.2 Picea sitchensis | reverse complement strand
CCTCATAAGAAAAAGAGAAATGATGAAGGTTACTCAAAAGGGAGACAAACATATAAAGGTAAAAGAACTACAAAGAAAGTTTTCAAGAAAAACTTTTGCACCAAATAAGACATCTCATCATCAGATGAAGATGAAGTCAGTGATAGTGAAACAGGGAGAGTTCTATTCATGGCAGTAGAAGACTTTGATAAAGAAGACTCCGAAGAAGACTATGAAGAAGAAATTGAAGAGGCAGAAGTTGACTTCCGAGAATAATTAATGAGTGACATAGAAGTTATCATAAGAGAAAAGAAGAAAAATAAGAAACTACAAGCAGAACTACATGCACTAAAATACATCATTTAACCATTAAACACAAAAAATATACTTATATCTTAATTGAAGTACACCAACTGTGTGCAGACCTTCCACTAACCTCCCAGCCATAGACCACACTACTCCTCACTCTAAGATGGGTCACCCCCAAGCTGGGACTAAACTCCAATGGGCAAGGGATGCCTAGGCTAGGCAGGGACAATAGAAAGTTTCACAATACAATAGGAAGGATTTCCTCCAAGGAACCACTTACACCAACATCTCATAGACTCTCAATCCCCACATGCCTGTCCCACCCCGGGAGTGTACACCTTCATTGTCACATAGTCCATCGGCTACTACACCTCCCTTTTTGTGGCTTCAACAACAGGTTGGATTAGGAATTCTTAGCGTTGTGTAGTTGATGTTGGACTCCCTATAGGAGAAATCGCTTCCTTAGCACTCTCTCACCTGGAGAGAGTTTCTCACAGGCTTGACGAACTACTTCTTCACTCCCGCTCCTCATCACACGAGCATCATGATGGTAGCAACAAAAAATGGATGTGGGGAATGGTATTGACAGGACAATATGAAGGAAACCCACAAGGTACAGGTACAACAAGGGTATCAATTCGGCTTGTTGCATAGGTTTGGGGTGTTTCAAGAAATCCACCATGGCATTTTGGGGTTACTGTGTTCTTGTTGGGTGCGCTGGTCCATCGGGGTAACGGATGGCCAACATGGTTATAATGGTGAGAATGGTCAAAAAAATGGTGAGAATCGTCAGAATGGTGAGAATGGTGAGAACACCCCCCCATAAATATGCATGCATTTTGGATGACACTTGGCTCTCCAATATCACGTTCCCCCCCACTTGGAACCCGTTCCTCTCCCTAAAGGAACTTGGGATAAATTAATATCATGTTTACAACTTTTTAGAATAATAATATATTATTTTCTTAGGCTCTTAAGCTTAACCCTTTTTCCTCGATCTCTTATCCTCCTCCCTTGCCCAACCTAGTGGAGTTTATTCCCCCATACTATTTTTTCGTGGTTGTTCATCATGTAGCGATGTTGTTATATTAATAATATGAATATTCACATGTACAAAATAGGCTCCTAGACTTTAACATCTAGTCTCAAGGCCTAATCAACACATAAGCCTACCATCTTATAAATACTTGGCTCACCAGCCTACAAAACATGTTACATTCATAATTACAACCGGGGTTCGTCCTTGGGATATTACATCGATATTCTTGTCTTTTAAAGGAAAGAAGCTATGTGTGGAGGGAAGTTAAGTGCATTTTGCAGTCACATTGACCAATGGAGCACGACATTAAATGGATTATATCAAAAATAGTGTGAATTGACACCTAATGGGATAAACCATGCATTAACGACTTATATGTCATGTTACTATTACTTTACAGCAAATCACCATTCGATAGGGCCCACAACGTAGTGGATGTGTGCTAAAGAAAGTCCCACATGGAATCGGTGTACACTTATTGGTAAAACCCATTTGGGATAAATGTTGAGCATTGTGTTTTATTCTCTCCAATGGGAAAAAGGTCGAGAAGTAAAATTTTGATAGACCATCAGAATTTTATCACAACACTCATGAGAGACACCCCAACGAAAAACCTCAAATAGAAGTCATCCAATATTCCATTCAACATTTGGACTTCAGGAAACTCATTGTTATTCACATGTTCGACATTTCCAATTGCATAGATATGATTTTTTTTTTTCAATCATTCATAGACTTGGTCACCTACGTAGTTACATGATCTATCAGCCTAGGAGAAGGATACAACAAAAAAAATTCAATTGGTTCCATCTTGTAGAAAGGGATGAATAAGACTCATAGGATATCTTAAATGGCTTGCAAATCGGTGTAGATATCCTTCAAAAAGCAATAAGTTGAGACCGCATAGGGATAACAAAATTTCCCTTGTAATCACCTAGGTTAGTTAGTAGTGAGAAATTACCCATGTTCAAAATTTTAGTAGGGGGGTCCATTGCAATTCCCCGAAACAAGGAATTTCAATGGGTAGTTGTGGGGGGCACAACACTGGGATTTACTCATTCAAGTAATGGAATTTAACTTGCATCTATTCATACCAATAAAAAAAAACAATATCATACAACATTATATTCATATGCACACACATAAAGGTTAGATCTATAAAATCCAAACCCTTGTATTCATTCATATAGAGTACAATACATTGGCTCCATGGAATACATGAGTTTACAATATTCATTGGGTTGTCAAGACGAAGACCATGGATACATCAACCACCTCTCTCTCTCACTGTCTCATGCGACCTATCCTCTTGTCGCCCCTACGTGCTCTTCAATGTTCTGCTTTATTCCATCAGAAACTATTCACTTCAATTTCCCAATGGAATCCTCACTCCCTTTCATCTTCTAGATTTAGATTCATACTTTCCTCAGTGACTCTTCACCTATACATTACCTTCTAACTTACATATATGGTTTTGTGCTCTTCATCAATGCGTCCTTTCCTTCTATAACAATTTTCGTTCTCCTTCCACACACTTGTTGTCTACTCATTTTGTAGAAACTTGTACATCTTGTAGTAATGATCCCTCTGTTGCACTTACATACTCTGTAGCATTCATTCGATTTGCAACACTGTGGTTATTCCTCGCAATTTGTTACATTCTTTTGCTATTTATTTCCTACAACACTTAATCATTGTTGTAACATCTCTATCACATACTGCAGTCTCCTTCTCCACGTCATTCCTCGGGATTACCATGATGATCCTACATTAAAATTCGTAGGTTTTTAAGAAAGAATTCCCTCATTCTTATGAGGTACCATTCCCAATGAAAATTTCGTCATTGTTGCAATCTTAACTCTACAATCCTCATTTTATATACACTTCAACCTGTAAGACATCTCCCTCAGCTACACATTCTTTCTTCCAACTCATTTTTTTCCTTTTCTGCACCTCCATATGCAACAACACAAAAATACTCTCATCGTGGAGATTTAGAAATATCATCCCATTCATGTTTCAACTCAACTTCTTGCTACAACTCACATTTTGGTACCACTGCCCTCTATGTCTCCCTTTCTTCATCACCACCAACATTGGTTAGGTGCTCCTCCACTATGAAAAACCTGCACAACTCGATTTGAGTCACATCTTATCCAAGACATCCCACTACCCTTTTTCATACAATGTACACAGTGCCTTTGGTGCAACTAGCCACTCATTCTTGAAGCCACACAGCATGGAGTCACATACTCCCATGTTACACTTCCCTTGACTCAATACACAACCACAAACAAACTACCTCAATCGATGATTCTATCAACATATTCACATTCTTCACGAATTTCCAGAGAGATCTCTTCAAGATCCTTCTTCTTCTTCATGCAACATCTTCACATTTGGTCCTCAACAACCTTCAATCCTTCTAGCATTCCTCTGTAGCATGTCTTCTTCCTTAAGAGATTTGAGATATTCTCTCTTTCTTTGTCAACAACATCTTCATCAGCTTCCTCATCTTCAGGACTATCTATTCATCCATCTTCAATTCAACAACTTCATTCATGCTTCCACCTAGGTCACTTATCCTCATGACGTCATCTTCTACTTGGTCATTCTCTTAGACATATTCATCATTTGCAGCCTCTATAATCATGTAATTCTTTGTAATCTCTAAAAATTTCTCCTATTGCATCTTCTTCTCAGCCAAGAACATTTTTTTCCATTTATATCCACAATTGTTCCTTCTTTCCTACAAACAACCAAATAACACATTAAGGAAAAACAAGAATTCCATATTCACTCCCTCCTTTTCTTCATTGACACAACCACATGTGACTTTATTTTCCACTAATATAATATTTTGCATCTCTTTTCTTCCTCATTTATCTTATATTCAAGTCCACTCAAAACCTCTAGCCACAATCTAGAAAAAAAAATCTCACTGCTACCAACATGCTCCTTAGAACATATCAGCCTAGTATCCAAGCCAAAAAACCTTCCAACTACATTCCTCGCACAACCACACTTTCTCATTCCCAATCACTATACTTTCATCTCAGGATAAAAATTATGGATAACTGCCACACCAACTTCCATCTCATGAATCCTCTCATGACCCACACTACCTCTTTCATCTCAAGATAATGTTCATGGATAACCACCACAACAAATACCACCCTATCTCTAGCATCCATTTATCTCAGAGACTATCTTTCTTCTCAGCAACAACCTTCTATACTTTGCTTCATGCAAAGTTTTGTTCTTGGTTGTATTCTCGCACCTTCAATATCTTTCCATTCAAAAACTTCACTCTGAAAACTACTATCACTCCATCCTCTCCATTCTAACTCTTGGTTTCTACACCTCCTTACCTACTCATCTTTATAGACAAATTATCGGGAGTTATTTTTTATCCCTCAACTATACTACCCTTCACAGTCCCTTTCTTCGGAATTTCCTCCCACAATTCTTCTTTCAACAACACAAACTAAAACCACATTGTCCAATATCTTCTTGATCTCATGGTTACATAGGAACACTATTAGGAAACCAAACTTCGAGGGCATGAATAACTCTCACACACATGCAATTATTTCATCCCATATCTAGAGCTAACTTGATACCCTTGCAATTTCTTCCATCCCAAAGTTGAGACATGCTCTAATACCACTTGATGTAGTGGGTGTAGACCCAATTCCCTTCAAAATACATATGTTTTGGCACAGGGGCAGACCCGGGATTCAACACTTAACAATGCACCAACAAAACCCTGACTACCGGCCCTTTAGGAGACACTTGCGAAGCAGGCGAAGTCTCACCTGAGGTAGAAGCAGGGGGGGTTATAGGACACAGGTGTCTGTAACCAAGATGGGACATAGATATGTGATAATAACACTTCATAGGGTATTCTATTAACACTTAGAGTATGGCATGCATTAGTTTCCTTATCTTAGTAACATCGCAGAACATACCCAAAGATAGATTAGCGCAGTAACAATAAATGATTATATATCATGAGCACTTAACACTGGGTTAGATATAACATTCATTAAATATCCTTAACACAAGTAAATCACTAAGAATCAACAGATATATCTATCATACATAATAATCAAAGCACTAAGAATATTCATAACATAAACAACACATCACAAAGAAAACCAAAGACACAAGATATACGTGGTTCACCCTACTATGGGGCTACGTCCACCAACCGCTTCACCTTCTTTATTATTCATCTGAATATTACATTCATTCTCTCATGTTCACTAAGCCACAGAGTAAAGCTTCATATTTAGATAGGAGATCTGGGCACTGAGCACCAGATCCTCCTTCCAAAACTAGGTCAAGGCACAGAGCCAATTCTCTATCAAGCACGGAGCCTTACTCACATACATTATCTTGCACAAAGATAATCACATTACTTTCACTTAGCTGTCCACTCTTCTATAAAAGCTTCTACTTATACCATACATTCTTACTTATTTATACTTTTACAATCCCTTACAATAAGGCCTAATCATGGGTAAACCACATGGGCCAACATCCCATAAACCCATTACAAAATCCCTAGAGAACCCCTTACTGGGTCCACATAGCCCACAAAATAAGCGAGATCCACGATCTTAGCTCTGCCTGGTCACTCCTTCTTTGAATAATGTGTCGAAGTTCAAAAGTGGTCCAAACCTAACCAAGGTTTCCTCAAAACTTGGTCATGGGCCAATAGGCCCCCAACACTCACCTGTGACTCATTCTGAGTCACTCAGGTTTGGTCCATGCTTCTTTGAAGGCCTCGAGCTTAACTCAAGTTTCCCCGACCTATTGCTTCGCTTGAGCCTCCTACTCAGCGAGATCCTGGATCGTCTTCTTTGTAATAGGCCCTTCCAGGCATCTTCTATTGTTGCAACCACTTGGTCCAATTGTGAGCCATGTCCATAAATATCTTCGAACACCTTGCAGGATTCGTCCTACACAGGTTGCACCTTCTCCATGACTTCCATTACCTTTCCCTAGAGGGTAGTGATATGTTGATGTACTGTGCACTGCTCCTGGGATATTTTCATTCTTTCAACTGCAGTGAGCAGCTTCATTGATGCCTACATGTAAAATGCATGTTGTTGCACCTCCTATAGTTGTGCTTCCAGCTTTATTAGCTCTGGATCCTCGGAGAGGCGTTCATATGTTTCTGCACTTCTATCACTCAGTTGTTTTCACTCTGAGGCAAGGGCTCTTATCCTTACTACTGTGTTCTTAGCGGTTTCCTCCCTATGGTCATGCACCTCCTGCGGGGTGCTCGGTACTCCTCAAGCCTCCAATTCTATTATCCTAGCTTGAAGCTACTGGATGGTCTCAGTGAGATTCACTACTTGAGCCTAGACTAACTCTTGTTCCTCCTGTGTCAATCCTGGCACAGAGTGACATGCTTTACTCACTACCTCTTTGACTGCAGGCTACTCTGTGAGAAGCTGCTTCTTTTCTCTCTGTAGTTGGGCTTTTTCTTCCTGGAGCATCGCCTGAAACTCTTCTCTCTCACTTTCATAGGAAGCTACACTATACTGCGCTACTCGTAATTATTCTAAGGCTTCATATTTCTCTTGTTTCAATGATTTTGTAGCCTTCTCCTTATCTTCCTACACTTTCTGAAGTTAATCTTATGTCGCATCTGCAAGTCTTCTCAATTGGGTTGGTTCATCCCCCAATTCTGGAATCTATGACGCAGTAGGTACTATGTGGACCAAATGAACAACTTGTTGTACTTATTTCAATTCATTTTCGATCCTTCCATATACCGCCTCTTGATTCTCTCCATATCTCTACAAGATATCCTTGAAAGCATCCTCCATAGCTTCACAGACCAAACTAATATCGTCCTCCATGAGCATGGCCTCTAACTGGGGCTTATTAGTGTGCATCTTCTTCCTTGATGAAGTTTTGTTTGGAGAAACCTTCCTCTTCTATAGTGTTACTGTCCCAGTAGTGGGATCCTCAAGTGGAGGGGTGGTTGCTTTGCCTCCTCCTTGCTCTTATTCCCCATCATTTCCTGCTCCCTGTCCTTCTAATTCATTTCCTCCTCCTTCTGGTGAGTCATATCCATTATCTTCAGAAGCGTTGTCCTCCTCATCAATCTCTATATCTAGGAATTCCTCCTGCTTTTTCTTCTTCTTTGTCCCACTGGACTGTCCGACATGGTCAACCCGGGTGACTATGCGGCTTCCAATGGTGTCATTGTTAGATATTTCTACATCATTGATGGGTATAGGAACTCCTCCGACCACTCCTTTTTAATATGCTCCATGTCTTCATTTTTTATCTTATAGTACGACTATAACTCTTCCTGGTTCTCATCTCGGCGTGCAGTGATGTAGATGAAATGTGTATCTACATGAAACTTTGCTATTGGTCGGTATTGGTGTAGCGTACGTGGTGTCATGCATGGAAATGATTCAATGGAAACCTTCAATTGTTGATAGTATGCATGAAACACGGCATCGGACTGCCACTGCTTCGTCATGTCATTGATGTAACACAAGGTGGAAAACCTAGCGGCCAAAAACTCCAAGGGTTTGATCTTTGGGAAGGTGGCTCCTTAAGGCATTTTCCAAGTGACAAATGCGATCAAAATGATCAGCCAACTGCAATGGAATTCATATCCCAAATATTGGGCTTCATGACAATCTTTCTCTACTTCATTGATGAGGTAACTCACCCAGTTCATATGCATGCCCTCCACACATTTTCTTGCGAGGTCCACCACGAACCTGGTGACTTGTGTGGGGTGTTTCTTCCTTACGATATTTCCTTCTATGAGTTGGCAAGCGATGTGAACTGTTCCATATTGTATAGAGGCTACCTTGTAACCTCGCTTTCCTTTTTCAACTTCTCTGTAAGCTTCCTTGATGCGTTGTGCCAGGGAGCGGTTTGAGGCCTTCCCTGGATAAAACTGTTGAGGGTCAGGTCCCTTCATGCTTAAGCATGTGATCTGATAAATTAGCACCAAATCCATATTAATCCTTTGGTTGAGCCACATGTGTTCACCATGATAGCACGATAGGAGGATTTTAACGCAAACATTAACCTCCTGGTGCGGCCAAAATGGGGAATATTCATCACATTTAGCACGGTGGACTGCGCTAGTCCCTTAATCCATGGTTGGGAGATGGGGCAAGGCTTCTTCCCTGTTGACTTCATCAAGTATCGGTGGGGTTCTAGCATAGCATAGTTCTTCATGTCTCATAAATTGAAGTCATTGTTCTTTAGTAGCGGGATCTGTCCTAAGTGACTCCCGACTACGCGTATTCTTTTGGAATGTACACAGTGAATACGGTGTACTCAAAATATCGTGGGATGATATCGTGTTTAAATATTCCACCCAAAGGTTGGATATACTCTGGTAGGATGGATGGGATTCTCTTTGCATTATCCAGATCACTGCGGTGCTTACGTTGTTTTTCAGTTACGGGGTTGACACGGCTAGAATGATGTCCAGTCGAAGGGGAAGCCTGCAGTTCCCTAGTCGATGATGCCTGGACACCTTCAGATAATGGTTTGTCAGCCATTATTTTCTTGAGGAGTTCCTCAATAGACTTCTCTAATTCACTAGTTTCACCCAACATTCTAACTTTTAAACAGATAGGTCAGGGTAGGAGAAAGGATAAGCGGGGTAGACAAATGAACAACGAGGTCTAGATTATAATAACACAACTTGACACACAATAAATTCTCTTCTTGTCTCAGTTAATCACGGGTAGAAAAAATTGGTCCCAATGTAGTGGACGAAAAGTTAAATAAGCGGGGCCTCATAATGAATTCTTCCAATGGCCAGGAATGCTTCCATCAATGTGAATATGTCCATTCTGAAGCGGTCTCAATGTACAAAAGTGGTCCATCCACCCATAAAAAAATTTTCTAACCATTCTAGAGCGTCATTCTAATGGCCATGGCACCTCCAAGAGTCATATAGCTTTGCCAGGGTAAAGTCCCATTCTGCACGGTCTTGTTGTTCCAGCAAGGTTCAAATCCTATGAACCTGCCTCCTGCGAGGTTCCAGTCTACAAAGTCTTCCATCTATTCTCTGTAGCTTCTTGTAGCTTATCCAACTTATCTTTCTTTTTATTGAGCTTCTTTTCCTTCTTTCCTATGATCTGAGTCTCTATAAATGTTTATGGAATCCTCTTTCCATTTTTATTCTTATCTTCCCCTAGCGTAGTGACTTTGCACTGCTAATGTGTCCTCAAAGGGTCTGAAGTTAATATCCCTTCTCTTGATACTTCCTGGGTGGATATAATTCTTTCTTGAATGGATAGGTCCTTCAAACCTTCTTGCATTCTTTCACTCTTGAAAACTAAGCCTCTTGCCTTATGTCCCTCCTGCATTGTTACTTTGTTCTGTTGCTTCGACTTATCCTCTCATACTTCTATTAGTTGATCTATTTTTCTAGCTATGAAATCCCTTAGTTCTTTTATTTTTATTTTCTGTAGCTTCTTCCTCTACTTTCCTTCTGATTTGATCCTTCTCAATCCAAGTCTTACCTAACAAAAGTAGGAAAGGGGAAATGTTCTCAACAAACTTAATGACTTCAAATTCCTCTTCAGTCGATGTTCCATGAATAATAATAGGTACATTAGTAACTCTTCCACATAAGGTTATCATGTTTCCCTTAAACAAGCCTATCCTTCCCAATGAAGGTACCACAGTAGGCTTTCCCAAAATTTCCCAAGTGTCTTCTGTCATAATATTCACTTGTGTTTCTTCATCCAAGACACAGTCTATGTTGAAGTCTTCTATTCTTTCACTTATGCATTGTTTTACTCTCAGGATCTCTGGTAAACTGACATCTTTGTGAACATCCATCATTTCTTTCAACTGTAATAATGTATTCTGATCTTTCTCTGATTCTTTCTCTTTATGATTCTCTAACATGCCCTTAGTCT
This sequence comes from Picea sitchensis, assembly GCA_010110895.2. Classification (NCBI taxonomy): domain Eukaryota; kingdom Viridiplantae; phylum Streptophyta; class Pinopsida; order Pinales; family Pinaceae; genus Picea; species Picea sitchensis. The sequence goes on along the minus strand of SNQJ01S0124669.1, from coordinate 16,306 downwards.
CTTGACTTTCTTCATAGTTTTCTTGTCTCATGTTCATTCGTTCAACTTTAGCAATCATCCTTGGACAATCCTCAACCTCATGACCAACAATATTACAACAAAGACAAATAGGACCTGCACCAAGGCATTCCCTAGCAATATGTCTCGATCTTCTACAATTATAGCACAATATCAATCCTCTTTTCCTTTTAAATGTTCCCCAACCTCTTTTGTACTACACACTAGGATCATAGTGTTGGACCTGCACTTTGCAAAAACAAATTCTAGGTTCCTGCATCCACTTATTAGTCCAAAAATTATTTCTATGCATAGTAATAACATATCTTTCTTCATTTATATTAACTTTACTCATATCAACTCTTTCTTTCAACTACGCCCTACCCTTAAGACTAGGACAAAATCTGTTAAAATTACTTAAATTCATGCTTTCAAAACAAAAAATTTCACTTATCTTGCTCTTGTCAAAGCAAAAAGCTTTACCTCTTTTAAGATATTACCTCTTTTATTCAGATTGGATTTATTTCTTATCACAGAGCTTTGCAAGTCAAGTAGAGTATTGCGCACTTAAACAACTGATCTATGCACAAAACGATTCTCTTTTCTTTACTTCAGTTCCCACCAATCACAGTTTCAGGTCCCAAAAACGGAACCATTTGTTGGCACAGGAGCAGACCCAGGGTTCAATGCTTAACATCTCACCAACAAAACCTCGACTACCAGCCCTTTTGGTGACACCTACGAAGCAGGTGAAGTCTCACCTGAGGTAGAAGTAGGGGGGGCTACAAGACGCAAGTGTTTGTAACCAAGCTGGGACATAGATCTGTAATAATAACACTTTGCGAGGTATTCTATTAACACTTAGAAGATAGCATGCATTAGTTTCCTGATCTTAGTAACATCGCAAAACATACCCAAAGATAGATCGATGCAGTAAAAATAAATGATTATATATCCTGAGCACTTAGCACTAGGCTAGATCTAACATTCATTTATCCTTAACACAAGTAAATCACTAAGAAACAACATATCTATCTATCATACATAATAATCAAAGCATTGAACAGATTCATAACATAAAAAACAAAGCACAAAGAAAACTAAAGACACAAGATATATGTGGTTCACCCCATTTTGGGGCTATGTCCACCAACCTCTTTGCCTTCTTTATTATTCGTCTGAATCTTACATTCATTCACTGTTGTGCACTAAGCCATAGATTCAAGCTTCGCATTTAGATAGGAGATCTGTGCACTGAGCACCAAATCCTCCTTCCAAAAATAGGTCAAGGCATATAGCCAATTCACTATCAAGCACAGAGCCTTACTCACATACATTCCCTTGCACAAAGATAATCACATTACTTTCACTTATCTCTCCACTCTTCTCTAAAAGATTCTACTTCTACCATACATTCTTACTTATTTCTACTTTTACAATCCCTTACAATAAGGCTGAATCATGGGTAAACCCCATGGGTCGACATCCCATAAAACCATTACAAAAACCCTAGAGAACCCCTTACTGGGTCCACATAGCCTATAAAATAAGTGAGATCCGCGATCTTAGCTCCGCCTGGGCATTCCTTCTTCGAACAATGTGTCAAAGTTCAAAAGTGGTACAAACCTGACCAAGTTTTCCTCAAAACTTGGACGAGGGCCAACAATATGCAATGAAACATTATTTGAGTTTTACATAATTGGAACCACAATTTCCCTAATGCTTCTTCCTCATTGATGCATCTCTTTGATTTGTCAACCCAGTCATAATTCCATGTACCACCAAAAAATATATGATATAGACCACCAATCCATATTAACCAATCTACAACAAATATATGCTATAGACCACCAATCACTTACTACAATTCACTTGTTTTTGTAACACGTCTTCTTTTATAACACACTTTTTCTGCAATACACCTTTTTTTTTCACACGCCTTTTGTTGCAACAGACATGCTGCTGCAACACATATTTTTTTGTAACCCACCTTTTTTGCAACAAATTTGTTTTCCACATGCCTTCTACTACAACACACCTCCACTGTAACACACATTTTTTTCCACTCACCCTCTACCGCAACACACCTCGTACTATGACATGCCTCTACTACAACATGTCTTATGTTATGACACACCTCTACTGCAACACATCTTTTGTTGTGGCACAACTCTACTACAATATGCCTTCTATTGTGACACACCTCTGTTGTAACATGAAACCCATGCTGATATAATGAATTCTACAACAACTTTTATTCACAACTCTCTATGCTACCTACAACACAACATCACCCTTCAATTGTTTCACACAATACTGAATCAAATGGTTATCCTATAAATGAAGGAACATCCTCATATGCATTACTCTCAAATATATGGTACACGAACATACACTTATGTGATTAAACAAAACTCTCTATGTTCTCATAATTATATTCAACAACAACACACCTTCTCCAAATCATCTTACACTAAGCTGCCACAACAATATTATACCCTTCATGGTGTGACCAAGGGTTAGTTCCCAAATATAGGGATCCTTCTACATTTTCAGAGAGTCGTCCATCCCATACAACCTTTCCAAGGACTCCACGCCCACTTGTAAGTTATCACCAATCAACATACAACCTTCTACAAACTCACACCTCCCTGAACAAAAGCATCAGATGAAACTATTCTCTGTTGGGATTTACTCATTCTAGTAATAGAATTTAGCTTGCATCTATTCATTTAAATAACATAGAAAACAACACCATACATGATTCCATTCATTTTCACATACATAAAGGTTAAATCTATATAAACCAAACTCTTTTATTCATTCATACAAACTACAATACACCAGCTCCATGGTCATACATGAACTTACAATATCAGGTGGGTTGTCAGGTTGAAGGCCATGGAAACCTCGACCACTTCTCTCTCTCATTGTCTTGTGTGAACTATCCTCTCATCACCTCTTCTTGCCTCTCCGGCAAGCTCTTTGATGATTTATTTTATTCCTTCATAAATTGTTCTCTTTAGTTTCCCAACGTACTCCTCACGCCCTTTTATCTTCTATCTTCATATTCATTGTTTCATCGATGAATCTTCACCTACACATGATCTTCAAGATTTCAAATATGGTTGTGTGCTCTTCATCAACACCTCCTTTCCTTCTATAATAGTTCATGTTCTCTTTATGTGCACTCTTCTTCTACTCATTATGTAGAAAAAGGTTTGTCCTGTAGCATCTCTCCGTCTACTATACTTCCATACTCTACAACATTCATTCGATCGGAAAAATTGTTGTTACTCCCCACTTTTTGTCGCTATTTATTTCCTATAACACTTAATAATTGTTGTAACAACTTTGTCACATACTGCAACCACCTTCTTGGTGTCATTTCCAAGGATGATCATGATGCTTCTGCATCAATATCCCTAGTTCTTTAAGAAAGAATTCCCTCATGCTTATGAGGTAACCATTCACCTCTACAACTACCCAATGAAACTTTCATCACTATTGTACTCCCAAATCTACAATCCTCATTTTTTGTACACTTCAATCTGCAAGACGTCTTCCTCAGCTGCACGTTTTTTCTTCCAACTCATTTTTTCCCCTTGCTATTGTTAATATTTAAGCCATTATTATAGATGTTTTCATTTCATTAGATGACAATAGCATAATCCAAGATCATTGAGAAATACACAATCACAAGAGACACAACATTTATCCTGGGAAGCCCTCTAGGGGAAGAAAACCCAGCAAAACTTCCTTAATATAGATATCCAATACAATGCCAAGAGATTTCTTATGCCAATATAGAAAGTCCTCTCATAGATATGCGCCACTCTCTATCTCCTTCTCCGGTAATAGATCGGAACTTGTCTCTCAAACCGAGCAAGTGATTTGTGTGTATAAGTGAGGCGTTAACATCCTTATATATACAAGTCTGGCACATGTGAAGTGTCTCTTCACTGGCAAGGACGACTTCTCGAACTGGGTGGGTAAACCCACCTTTATTATATTTCTGGGCCTCTTTAATATTTGTTGGGGCTGACTTCTTATTCTTCCTATTACAATTGTCTTTTGACCAATCCATAAAAGGGGATTTGGTCCTACTACAATAACTGACATGATCAATCCACAATGTGGATTGATCCTATGAATAATATATCAATAATAATAAGAATACACTTTGCAGTTACATTATTTCAACACTCCACTTTAACAAGAAGGGTATTCTTCAGCAGCATCATGCGAGAGAGAGAGGACAACATCATCAATAGCATCAAGTGGGTGAGAGGACAGCATCATCAATATCATCTTGGAGCACTGGCTGGCATATCTATAAATCATCGGAAGTTTTCTTCATCGGCAACATCATCATTCTCAAATGAATTCCATCATCATCTACATCAATATGTATTAGTATAAAAACTGATACATCATCATCATCAAAGCAAAAGGTTGGTTCATCATAATACAAGACTGGCTTTACGTCACAACTGTCAAGATGGAAGCTCAGTACTTGTCTCATCTCATCGTCTTTCTTTACGTCACAGCACTCAGGCTGGAAGCAAGACACTCATCCTTCTTTACATCACAACCATCCGGTTGGAACCAAGATACTAGACTGGCTTTACGTCACAGCTATCTAGCCGAAAGCTCAGTGCTAGTCTCATCATATCATCTTGCTTTACGTCTGACAACTAGGTCATAAGCAAGGAACATCTCTTCTTGCTTTATGTTTGACAACTAGGTCATAAGCAAGGAACATCTCTTCTTTCTTTATGTCTGACAACTAGGTCAGAAGCAAGGAACATCTCTTCGTGCTTTACGTTTGACAACTAGTTCAAAAGCAAGAAACATATCTTCTTGCTTTACGTCTGACAACTAGGTCAGAAGTGTTATCACCCCATAAGTTATGGGTATCAACGTATGACTTGGATATTATCTGTATCTGGTGATCTTGTTGACAAATGATATTTCATTTCTTCAAATAATTTGTAAAAGAAAAAGAAAAAAAGAAAAGAAAAGAAAAGGAAAAAGAGGGCATAAAAGAATGGAAACAAAGCCCCATGCAATAAAAGTGACTTAGTCATACCTTTCAAGCATGGCTTAGTCCTTTTAAATTTTCAATGTTGATAGAATTAGTGAATACACCTGATTAGACCATCTAATCCTGATCAGATAGCCCCTAGGTTAGAATTAGTGAATACATTTGATCAGACCATCTAATCCTGATCAGATAGCCCCTAGAAAGAATAAATTCTTAACCCAACAGTTTAATCTGGGTTAATTGCCTTGTGAGAGTAGGTTAGAATGTAGATTAACTGCTTGGCCTCCCTTGCCCAAATAAAGCTAGATCGACAAAGATGTTACCCTATGACTCAAATTATAAAGTGTGGTGGAAAGATGTCCCCTTGGTGGTGTATAGAAGAAAAATAGAGGAAAAACCTATGTGAAAGCACTTAACCTAAGTTTTTCCTACATATAACATTTTACGCCCCCGACCTATCCTTCATGCACCTATCAATGGTTACGGATCTGCTGATAGTTATATCAATGGCCCACTGCTGATTAAGTTTATAGTGTTACGCTTTTAACCAAAGGGGGTCAAAATCGGCCAGTAATCTTTACTGAATCTGAAGCGGTCCGAGCAGGTGTGAATCCACGACTCACATTGGATTACGGACCCCCCTCTTAGTTCTGCAACTTTAATGGAGGGTGGTGGTTATAAAGCGGTATAATCACGAGCGGTTCCTAAGCGGGCTTTCGAATCAACATTCACATTGGATTTGGACCCCCCACGCCGTTCTACCTTCCAATGGGCGGGTCGAAATTAAATAATAGGAAACACGCAGTCACGGATGGCCATCATACTGGCGCATATCGATGGTTCTTACTTGTTCTGGACCCCCCTTGGTGTTGTCTTTAATCAAAAGGAAGTCGAATGAATATTCCTTCGGCGGGCCCAACTTATTTACCCACATGGTCGCATTTCTATAGGCCCGGTCAAATTCCCGCTGCTTATCACGACATCCATAGCCTGGGCTGCGTCATCACTCCAGTATCCCCACTTGTCCCCGCGCCCGGGTTGGTCCATCTGATTATCTTTATGGAGTCCGCGGTCTGCGGCCGTAACACCTTCACTGTGAACAACCCTTTGGCGACTTTACCGTCACAAACCTCCATGTCGATTCGTCCGTACTTTGTAGCGTCCTCTTTTGCCATATCTACAATGGCGTTGCCCATTAATAATAGGATAATATGCGTTGTCATGCTAGTTTTTCCGATAAATAGGCCGATTTGAATAAAAATACCATTGACCCTATTTCACTCGTTATTCCTCCCTCGCGCCAAAACCATCCACCGCACCATAGAACATATCTATCGTCTTCCCATTGCTTCACCAAATTGGTTTCCTCCACACTGATAGACCCACTAACAATTCTTTGTTAAATTCTGATTCTTGAGATGGTGTCTAAAGCGAAACCAGGCCCGAAGGAAGAGAATGCATTGGTTCATCTTCGATTGACTTGGATAAAATTCCCACGGTCGACAAGGACGTTTGATAACCGATACCATATCGCGGTTTGACTTCTAAATTCCATTCATTTCAAGGGAGGTTTCACGGATAGCGGCAATTGGACTAAAGTCAATTTACCTCCCGTACCTCTTCCTCAATCCATAAATTTCCACAATTTTTCCTCATTTGCAGGTCCACTACGTACGACGACCATTGCTTCCTCGTGCGGGGGCGTCCTCTTTCATCACCCGAGGATGCTCGATAAATCGTTTGCAAAACCACCGAAGACGAAGTGCGTCTGCCTTTAACGAAATCATCACCGGGTTAACGCGAGAAAATGACCTTCCACAAAGAGGCTCATGTTTCGAGCTTTTCTTCCCGCCAAATCCTCGATCCGCAATCCCCCTTACCCCTCGTCTATGTTTTCTACCAAAAGGAATCAGATTATTTCATCTCTTACATTGTGCCTGTAGTATTATTGATCAATAGATTGGGGCGAGCCATCCCCAGGAAAACTATCTTCTCAAATGGCTGAATAGCGATACCTTGGTTAGTTACAACGCACCACAACCAATAATATCCATCGCTGATTCGTCAAACCACACGAAGGCATGTTGAATTATTCATCATTTGGCTTATGTTCCTCTATTTCAAGATGACGGTTCCAACTTCTCCATCTGAAGATGGCCAGGCCAGGCTTGACCTGTCACGGCATGGACTTCTCTTCTAAAGCACAATTCGGTGGAATATGACTTCACGGCTTTCACTGACCAGTTTTACCACCTGTGGTAAGTATGTTGCGTGGCATGCTTGAGCCGCGAATAAATGATGAGGTCTAGAGGATCCTCCACCTCTCGCACAACGTTCAGACATGAGACTAGTATCTATGCCAGAATCACGCTGGAAATCAGAATCTTTGGAGTGCTGAATTGGCACATATAGCCCTCGGTATACCCATTGAGTCTTAGCGCTAGAATATATAAAGTAGTTCCATGAATTACGACGATAATTCACTTTTCCCTTAAAATGATGGCTGCGAATCAAAGGGTCAATCAATACCTCATTTTAGCAGTAGAGGTCTTGAGGGGAAAGCGGTCAATTTGGAAGGATGAATTTCTCACAAGTTTTGCTCCACAGCGTTATGATCCGCGTAGGATCATTTGGAGACATGAGGGTAAAAATAGAAATACCAGCATACTCTGAGCCCAAACCCGGACATGTGAATTAGGTGATATGATTTTTGATGCTGTTAGACTTGGAACAACAAAGCTCCCTCAACAAGCTGCTGCGCCTTGAGGTCCTCGGAGAAAGTATAGAGCGAGAAATCATCTCCTCTGTGGTAGAGTGTCTTAGGAGGAATTCCACATTCCTCCAAGAAGCGACGGTCAACTCTGACACTCTGATGAAGCTACTACGGTGACTACCACAGTGGCCCTGCTGGGGCCAAACAACATTTAGTTTCGAAACGGCTCTGATCGGCATAAAGAGAGCCAAGCGATAGAACCAGATTCTCCCTTGGATACTCCTCCAAGCAAGGCCCGTTAAAGTGGGCATTTTTGAAAAATATGACTTGATCAGAGAAGAGACAAGCAGCTCTGGCGGCACCTGTACGCAGTTCGAGGAAGCGGGTCCTCCTTTGCTGACATAGACTCCTTTCAGCATTTAATCTGAGGAAAAGGGTGGGATGCATATGGCATTCCTACAACTACATCCCAGGTAATGTCTGATTACAAGAGGGCCACGTTTGAGTTTCAAACAAAGGATGTACATCCAACAGATCAGATGGATCTGCATAAGCAATCTGGGGAGATGATTTTTCACACTTTGGCCCATGTAACCGCATCGAAGTTTTGGGTGGCTTTGAAATTCGGACTCAGGCGAAGTTGGAGAGATATCTTCCTTCCTACGAATGTCCGGATAAAGACCTTTGGAGTAGATAGTCCTCAAAGCCTGATTCACAGAATCACCGTAAACGTCAAGACTCTTTGAGGAAATGAATTAAAGCAGAATGCGACATGGCCTCATTGAAGAAGCCAGCTTCCCTCTAGCGGAGGGACCACAGACGAAAAGAAATAACTAAAAGGGAAGGAGAAAGGGATGAGATGCTGAAATTAATCATGGAGCAAAACGCACAACTAAAGGAAATGGAAGCTGAGATAGAGACCTACTCAGGAGAAAAGGAAAATCCAATGGAAGGCATCCCATTGAGTGCCATCCCAATTGTAGGATTGAGCACAGCCACAGTGGCAGCCGTTCCATCAGCTACATCGGTGCCACTACCGGAAGGAACGACAGACTTTTCCAAGTCTATGGAGAGAATGAACATCCAAGAGTCTGAAATGCGTGAGCAAGAAAGGATTGGAGAATCTCCAAAATTTGAAGACTTCTTTTCCCAGACGAGTACATCCAAAGGAGAAGCGGTGGTGGCGAATCGAGGGGAAAGTTGCAGCTGACTCAAAGAAGCAGGTAGTGGCGGGAAAAACATTGGTTGAAGTTAAAGAACTAGTGTGGATGGACATTTCTAAGTCAATTAATGAAATCTGGCCCATGGTTCAAATCATGTTTTAATAGAATGGGATTTGAGAAGGAACAAACAAAGCGTGGAGAAAATCAGACGGAAGCTGGGAACATACCATTAAACTAATGAAATCATAAGGTTCCCTAAATTTCAAGACTCCAGGAGAACTGGAAAATTGAAAAGTGAAAACCAGGCCAGAGAAACCATATTAGAGTAAAGTTACGACCAAAGGGTCTCCTTCTTTCGGCTTGAGGAGAAAGATCAAATCATGAATCAAGGGTCTTGAAGTTTTTTCACAAGATAGATGCTCTGCAAAAGAACTGCACAGTATATGAGTCATAAATGACAAATTGATGACACTTCGTGATTATAAGAAAAGGTTGGCTGAAGTGTCTAAGGAAAATTCTAAGTTTGAAGGTATATAGGGAACCATCATAGGAAGAGCATTCATGGATGCCGCTACCCGGTTGGATATTGGTATCCATCATGAAATTAAGCATATCTTTGTCACCAAGCCTACATTTTCTAAATACACAGACATCAATGAAGTGTATAGGAGACTGCTCAAATTCACAGTGTCGGGTCATATCCGATGGGAAGAACTATGCGATCTACTAGACTAAGAAAACGAGTTGTTGCATCCAGTCACACATCTGTGTCCGAGAAGAAGGTTGTCAGCACTCATGGCCTACCCCAGGAATCTAGCAAATAGTTGTAATGAGTCATCAAAGCGGTTTTGATTAGTTAAGTTAGTTAAAAATAGGCCTTAGGCTTGCGTCCACGATCAGTTATGACAGGAGCGTATGTTTTTTGTTACAAATACTTCATTTTGGGATGTATTGAGGGTTGTTGATTACACACCCGATTGTTGTCAGCTGTATCATTTTGAAGAGACTCACCATTAATAAAGAAGAGGCATTTCTGAGTTCTTGCATATGTTCCTTTGGTGATGTGATTCCACGAGTTAATGTTTCTTTCTCCATTATTTCATTTTGTTGTAGAATCTAATCTTTATGAATAATTGCTTGTTGCAGGATTTATCTCTGATAGCTTGTTTTCGATTCTAGAGATTTAAGTGTTTATCTTCTAAATATCTTCAATTCATAGAATTCTTAAGTGCTTTTAGTTGGGGTGTACTTGTTCTTTCCTTCATCATTTAAAATATGAAAAGATCCATTGAGTGAATGTATTACTTAGCCTTGCTGAAAAACTTCTTTGGCGTTACGGATTTATTTCGGAAATTGATTAAACATGACCCCCTAGTAATAAAGGTGTAGTTTGTCTCCAACAACTTTAAAACCCTTCTGATGAAACCAATGTTCTTTACCTAGCCCTAAAATCTAAATTATTAAACAAATCTAAATCATATAGAAGTCCCTCTCTAAAGTTGGAAGGGCTGGATCCTAGCTTTAAAAGTGGTTATATAAAGTTACCTTTTGTATATTTCTTCTATTGTCAACCTCTAAGAAATTTATGAGTGCTAACGGGAAGCAGGAACATATCATCTTCTTTACATGCGACAACTAGGTGAGAAACAAAATTACATCTCATCTTGCTTTGTCGACAGCTAAATTGAAGCAAATATTTTGCCTAATCTTGCTTTATGTAACACCTAAATTGGGAAGCAAGGTACATCTCATCTTGATTTACATCTAACAACTGGGTCGGAAGCAAGATTTGCATCACTTTGTCTATACAAGGTTGGAAGCGGGGAATATCTCATCATAGCAACTAGTCCCCCTTTTTGAGAGGTCCTTTCGGACTATGCCAAGCTTATCTAGAAAGTACTCAAACTTCCTTGCGAGATAGGGGCTTTAGTCCAACCGTCAACAACTGTTCATCTATGCTAATGTCACAGGCTTTAGGCTCTCTGCACCATATCACGGATCTAATGATAACGGATCTCTATGACCTTCGACTGTCATGGAATACATGATTCTTTATCATTTTTATGCATCTCTGGTATCTCCTCCAGTGGGTTACTCTCTCATCTCAAATCAAATAGGCCAGTCAGCAAATCTCGAAGCCATATAGCTTGACTGGCGGAGACATGCAACCAATGTGATACGCTTTCGTGTGAGGAACAATGAATTGCTTCCTACTTTCTGCCCGCGATATCATGGTCCCAGGCTGAAATAACGTATCTGAGTGATTTTCCTTTCTCGAAACACTTCCTCCCAATCATCGGTCATCACACCTCGAGAAATGTAGAATTATAAGTCTCCATCGGACCATAATCTATTGTACCTTTAAGGTACATCATCACATGTTTCTTTGACCGCTGGGTGGTGCGTGGGTTCTACCGAGCTGACTCAAGGTGTTCTGCGGTAGAATAAATGTTTGGTCTAGTGTTCGTCAGGGACGTAATGATCAATAATCGTCTACTCTGGTCATTGGCATCAATCAATTAGAACAGCGTGTCGATCAAACTTCAGCTTGACTTCCATGGGTGTATTCATGGGCTTGCATTCCAACATATTGAATCTCTTCAATTTTAGTTGTATACTTCCCTTGGTTGAGAAAGATCCTCTCAGGACTCTTCCATGCACCTCAATTCAAGAAATAAATGCATTAGGCCAAGGTCTTTCATTTTAAATTCGACAGAGTCTTTTCATTCAGTGATGAGATTTTCTTCTCGGTTAAGAATAAGTCATCCATATACAGTAGTAAAATTACCGGTTCATTATCGTTAATTTTGAAGTAGAGATTTGATGCGCTCTTGGTAAAACTAATCTAGATCGAGAATTTTCTGTCATTATGCACCAAGCTCTAGGAGCTTGCTTCAATCCATATAAGGTATTCTTCCATTTGCATACAAGAGTCTTTTTTGGTATACCTCAAATCCTTGGGTTTCTCTATCTCACTTCCTCTTCGATAGCACCATTTGGGAAAGTTGTCTTCATGTCCATCAGTGCGACTTCTACTTCATCTTAAGAACTATGATGGATTTACGGTCGAGAGATTATCTAGCCGCATGAGCGAATGTCTTCATAGTCAATACCTTCCATGCAGGAAAATCCACGGTGATAATCTTGTTTTACTTCTCAATAATTTCCATCAGCTGACATGTTTTATTTTGAAGAATAATCTGGAGGATACCATCTTGCATTGGTCTGGGAACTATTTCCATACTTCATTCTTCATTATGGATTGTTGTTCCTCTGTCATGTATCTGCCCGTATTCCTCTAAATGGCTTCTTCAAAGAAGGTAGGCTCCTCTTATAGAAGATCACACATAAGAGCTGTATAACCGGAGAATGGCTTTGATCTTTTCAACTGTCTCGTGGTTCCTTCAGGAAAAACATACTTCTCTCCATATTGAAAAAAGCTCTCTAGCCCAAGATGACATTATTTTATGGAGGATCGTCATCTCGGGAGGTTCTTGTACTTATACTATATCGTGGTCTTCTAGAGGTTCCTCATCGGAGATTCTGACTTCCCTTACTGGTTCTGCGACTTTGGGAACCTCCCTCATTGAACTGATGTTGGATTCCTGAGTTCCTCTTCATAAACCTCTTCAGATGGGGAATGTTTAGATTTCTTGGGCATTTGCATATTCATCGGGTCATCCTGCTGATCAGTAATATGTATATGAGTATATATATTTTGAGATCCTTGAAGATCAGTATCCCACAAATATTCCCTTCTCCTGAAGGTCCATCTTGTTTCTTTTTTTGGTATATGGATAAACCTTTGAATGACCAAATGTTACCCCAGATGAAACACCTGCAGCTTCTTTCGGTGAACGCCATATTTGATTGTCTTGATCCCAGAATGAACTATGGGACAATTGGTTACGCACATAAACAACTACCATTGCTTCTTCTACCCATAGCACTTGAAGATCTTGATCATGGATCTGAGTCTTCAACGGCTTCCAGTATGGTTTTGTTCTTTGGTTCAACTACACCGTTTTATTTGGGAGTTATAGAGAGTAGTGAGTTCCCTCTTGATCAACATCTCTTGGAGAAGTTCATAAACTATTTTGAGGTATATTCTCCTCCATTATCAACTGGTATCTTGATCTTTCTTCGAAGGTTCTCTATCAGGCTTTAATTCTAGACTATTTGAACACTGTCTTTAGTCTTCAGAAATATATCCAGGTTTTACAAAAGTAATCATCAATAGAATGATACACAATATGCATACCTGCAAATGGATGATGATGGCATTGGGCCACATGTCCCGAATGGATGAATGAGTTCTAGGAATCCTTCAACCTTGCTGTCCCTCTTCGGAAAAAGGGTTCTTGATATTCTTCTTTTGTGCACATCCATTGCATACTCTTTTATGGTCACCTTTGAGTTAAATTGACACAGCTGACTAATTTTTGCATATGTATGGTGGTTCCTTGTATTTGATGTGGGCTAACCTTCTGTGTTGAATCTCACATGAGTCTTCAATGGCGTGGTTCATGTCAGCTTCTGAGTGACCTTTAGTTTATATAAGGCATTTTCTTCATTTCCAATGATGATTGCTTCATTTAAGGTTTCTCCTTTATTCCACATAAGAACTTCTCTATATAAAGGCAACTCTAAATCTTTCTTCTCTAAAGCTAAATGGAAGTGGGTTCTTCTTCAAGCACGATACATATAGTACATCCTTCATTTTTAGTAAATTCCCTGAATTTAGGTTATGGTTTGATTCTCCCACTCCTTGATGGGATACTGATAATCAATCACCAAGTGTCACTTTTCTGAGAAAACTTCTTTTAAATACAAGAGATATTCCTTTGTCACGTCGTGGCGGATTACCACCCACTGTCGATGAACCAATTGTCCTCTCTAGGTATTCTGGATCACAGAGGGCGAGATCAAGTTATGGTCTTTGATCTTCCTATCTTATCATCTTTTCATTGGTGGTTCTTCATCTTCAGCTACATGGGCATGGAGCCTCTTATGTTTTCTCTTAGTATTCTCCTTTAATTTGAATAAAAATTTTTAATTATTCCCCATATTGTCTGGCTCTGATAGGATTGTATAGATGAGTAGTCTTTTTTCCTTTCGTTGTCCTTTCTCTTGAAATCTCCTTGGATGAGATTCTTTATGAGATTGAATTTATTTGATTGTTGAGGCTCTTTGTGAGTCTCCTTTTGGAAATGAGGGTTTATTCCTTCCTCCTTTGGTGTGAGTAGCTAGGGCAGTCATCATCCTTTATAAATTAGCGGCTTCCCGATGCGTTACTCTTGTTTCTTCTTGGATGCATTCTTCCCATGGTATCGAACTTCAATTTCTCCTTTCACGGCACATATCCTCTGGATGATAGCATCTCAGGTCTTGTAAGGATGCATTGGGGTTGTCATTATGAGCTCATGTTCATCTATGGTATCTTCAATGGCTTCTAGCTATTCTTTAATCTACGAGATTCTGGAAAAGTATTCTTGAATCATTTCTCCCTTTCTGCATCCTTGTATTCTTAGGTTGAGTTCTAGATTCATCTTTTGGTTCATATGCTTTCAACTGCTGGTCAGTCAGAATCAAACATCTCTTTGGAGTCTTCTTGGATGACACATATAAGGAATCAGGTGGTCTTCTAATTGAATCGCAATTATTCTTTTAGCCCTTATTGTGTCATTTTGATGCGTTGCCTTTTCTACAGGATGTCGGGTTCTAGTACTTCTTCTTTGATAAATCTTTAGCTAGATCATTCTCCTCAAGAATGAATATATCACTTCAAGCAGGAATTTTTCCTCCTTCTAAATTGTAAAAAATCTTGGTGCTTGCAGACATGTTGACCTGGAGCTAAGAATATGACGAGAAAATGAAAGTGCTCAAATGGAAGCTGAACTTACCAAGGAGGTGTGCTTGGTGAGGCAGGTAGCTGGTGTGCCAGATCGAGAAAATATCAACTTTTGTCTCAAATCTGATCTCACAGTTTACGGACATTTGATTATACAAGTACCTCTGGTACTTTGGTACTTTGGTACTTTGGTACCTTGAATCTTCATGCTTACAATTTTATGAAACTAAGGTTTCACTTTACAGGAGATCGGCTCCTTGAAAAATTGAGTTGAAATTGCCAAAACTTGTGATCATGGGAAGTTGCACTTTTCTAGATGGTTTAAAGGGTTGAAAAGCTTCACCATCAAAAGCCCTAATTTTCATATGCGTTATGATGGCGTTTTTTTCACTTGTGAAAGATGCTTCCTTAAACAATGCGATACCATGTAATATTTAATCCCATTATTATAGATGTTTTCATTTGATTAGATAACAATACTTCAATCCAAGATCCTTTGAGAAATACAATCTAGGGAACTGTATTTATCACAGAGGAAGCCCTCTGAGAAAGAAAAACTTGACAAACTGCTTAATAATAGATGGCAATACAATGTAGAGATTTCTGCCCATCTGAGAAATTCCTCTCCTAGATATCTTCCTCTCTCCTTCTCAGGTAGCAGTCGAACTTGTCTCCCAATGAAAGTGGAGTTGTATTATAAGTGAGCTAACCTCCTTATACAAGTCATGCGTGTGAAGTCTTCTTGGCAAGGCCGACTTCTCTCAATGGGTGGGTAAACTACCTTCTTATATTTCTAGCCTCTTTGTGTTTGTTGGTGCTGACTTCTTATTCTACCTATACAATTGTCTTTTTGACCGTTGGGGTCGACTTCTTATTCTACCTATTACAATTGTCTTTTGACCAATCCGCAAAAGGGGATTTGGTCCTATTACAATAACTGACATGATCAATCCACAATGGGGATTGATCCTATGAATAATATATCAATAATAATAAGATTACACTTTGCAGTTACATTATTTCAATAGCTGCACCTCTATTTGCAACAACACAACAATAATCACATCATGGAGAATTGGAAATTTCATCTCATTCCTGTTGCAACTCAACTTCATGCTGCAACTCACCTTTCAATACTTCTACCTACTCTATCTCTCTTTCTTCATTACCACAAGCACTGGTTAGGTGCTCCTCGTCTATGCATCACTTGCACAACTCGATCTGATTCACATCCCATCCAGGACATACCACTTCCCTTTTTCATGCAGTGTAAAAAGTGCCTTTGGTGAAACCATCCACTCATGCTTGAAGCCACACAACATGGAGTCATATACTCCCATGTTACACTTCCCTTGACTCAATCCACAACCACACGTAGACTTCCTTAGTGGGAAATTTTGTCAACATATTCACATTCTTGAAAAATTTCCAGAGACATCTCTTCAAGAACCTTCTTATTCATGCAACACCTCCACATTCATTCCTCAATGAGCTTCAATCCTTCTAACATTCCTCTGCAACATGTCTTCTTCCTC